>JARJUX010000013.1:0-269418 GCA_030789285.1 Arthroderma sp. MBC 929 | reverse complement strand
TTATAAAAAATGATAATAATAATAATCGAAAGTCTACCAGTACTAGTAGAGTAATTCAGATCTAGATAATTAACCAGCGAGGCACGAACAAAGAAAGCTCGTAGTTTGAGTTGAGTTGACTGACAGTGGGCAAAACTCCAGAGGAAAAACCAAATCCCTAGCAAAAAAGACATTTCAACATTCATCTTCTTCAAGCACCAGAAGAAGTCGAAGAACCAACAATCGCATTCCATATCAACTGCCTAACATTTTTCTTTTATCCTAACCCACCGCAAAGACAAGATGGTCGACATTGTTCCACTCTGTTCTTATCCATCCTACCTCTCTCTCCTACCCGCAGTCCAAACATGCAACATCACCAACCTCCCCGAAAACTACTTTCTTAAATACTACCTATACCATGCCCTCTCATGGCCACAGCTGAGCTTTGTAGCCGTCGTACGGAACCCGAATAACAATGGCAAAAATCCCTATTCACCAGCCTCCTCTCCCAAGGTGGTCGGATACGTCCTGGCGAAGATGGAGGAGGAACCAGCTGATGGGATCCCGCATGGGCATATCACAAGCTTGAGTGTAATGAGGACGCATAGGCGCCTAGGAATTGCGGAACGTCTGATGAGGATGAGCCGTGAGTTAATTTCTCTCTTTACATCTGTTTGGATCGCATTGGGCGGTGCGGGGTGAAATAAGGCGGGAGAGAGAAAAAAAAGACAGCTTGCTAATTCTTGATATGCAGAACGTGCAATGGCTGAATCGCATCGCTCACACTACGTCTCGCTTCACGTCCGAATGTCTAACAAGGCCGCTCTTCACCTCTACCGCGACACACTCGGCTTTGAAGTCGAGAAGATCGAATCCAAATACTACGCTGACGGAGAGGATGCATATGCCATGAAGGTGGACCTGACGGGTCTATGGGTGAAGGAGGATCAGGCCGGTGGTCAGGAAGACAGCGATAAACAGTCCACTTCTAAAGGCGACGATGACACCCACCCGGATGAGGGCGACGAGGTCGGTGACATGGGAAAGAAGGAGTCAGAAAAAGAAGAGAAGAAGATAAGGGTCAAGGTTGGGAGGAGTCTGGGAGTGGGAGATCTTGTTGAGCGTAATGAAAGTGCACGATCCTAGGGGGATGTATGCATGTACGTGGTTCACGTCCCAAGTTCTGACTCTTACGGGAAGATGATATGAACATAGCTTTTGAAGATTATAAAATATCACATTGCGCTTTATATATCATTATCGTGCTACCACGTCGGGCATTCATCAAAGAGTTAAATGGGAGATGCCATTGCATACTGTCCATTCACGTCCATCCTCAACAACTAGATCCTACATCCTTCAACTAAATCTGACCCAGCTACTTCCCGTCAGCTTTCTGAAATACCTGGTCCACCTGGCTGCTGGAAGCGCTGTCTGATCCAAGCCGGATGGCAAGTGCTGCAGAGTCGTTTATATTGCCTAAAGCATCCAAGTATATGAGTCAGTGGATATTCAAAAATCCATTCCTAGAAATATCAATTCCATCACTCACCAGTCTCGTTTCCTTTCCCCTTAGTCTTCGAAATTTTCTTCAGTTCCTTTCTTTCCTCCTTTCTATTCTTCCTTCTCTCCTTTCTACGCTCCTTATTCTGGCGGCGTATCTCTCTCTTTTCCTGCCGGAAGCGTTGCACTAGATCGCGATACTCTTGCCTAAAACTCCTCAATTCTCTCTTAGTTGCCTGAACTTCAGCCTTATCAGCCTCTCGACCGAATGCGTAGCTATGGCAATGGCTTCCAGGATGGCGAGGAGCAAAGCGAAGGTTTCGATGCGCAGACTTGAGGGACCGCAGTTCACTTCGAATATCGTTCGCAGCTGAACGAGAATCCGGCGCTGTTTTCAAATCCTTCAATTTTCCTTCTCTCAGATCGTTTATTCTGGCTCTAAGAGCCGTGATTTGAGCTCGATCAATGTTCCCCTTTCCTGAACCTAGAGAGCAAAGCGAGTCATCAGAACTGGATGACGAGGAGGAAGATGAAGAGCAAGAAGATGCAGATGAGCCCCTTCTTTGTAGGCGAGGTTCCGGCTTTGGGTTCATTGCTCTTTCACTTCCCCATTGATGATGAGGATGATGATGCCCCCAGCCCCATTGGGCGTTGCGGCCACGAGGAGGATGGCCTCCGAACCTAGCGCCTGGGCCCCATTGGCCTCCCCAGGCGGTAGAACAATGGTTGTAGGGCGATTTTGCTACGCTTTCAGCGTACTTTATCCGCTGTTGCACATAATCTGCCTGGGCCTGCGCATTATATTGGGCCATGGCGCCATAATGCTGTGCCTGCTCTCCCGCCTTTTTACCATAGGCTGCAGCTTGTTCTGATAGCTGGGAAGCCCAGTTCTGGATCTGTTTGTTTGTGTTCCACATCAACGAGGCCATTCCAACAGGTGGTCCAGCCAGAGGACTCCATTGATTTTGCCTCTGATGAGGTAAATGTGCCTGTTGGCCGCGTATATGGTTTGTATCCGGCTGAGGGTGGGCCATCTGGCCGTTTGCCGGGTTAGTCGATGTTATACAGCCAGCGGGTGAGGACGCGCTCCTAAGCGGTATCGATCTTGCTGCAGAAGGATAACATTTAGGGCAAAGAGGAGGCGCCGTAGCCACTGCATTCTCCGGGACGTAGTTGCACACCACCCGGACACCTCTGGGCAAAAAGAAGTTCGAATTCCATTCTTTAACAACAGCCCTGACCCTGGCGCGTCGTTCTTCGTCTGACTCTATCGTGCGGTCTAACCGCTGGCGTTCCTTCTCGGAGATATGAGAATTAGTAGGGGCAAGACCCAGATGGCGTGGTAAAAGATGGCTGAGAAATGTCTCCCAGTCATGCTGAGTGAGTTCCTCAGAGTCAGAACGCCAGCAGCGCGGAAATCGCGTATAGTCCTTAGACTTGCTACGCTTGTAGATGGTCAGGGTATGTTGGAGCGGCTCGTGATGTTCACGGCGAGTATTTGGGATGGAACGCTCCCTGAAGTATGGAGCAGCAGAGATGAAATTGGGAGGCGGCGTAGAATCAGAATTCCCCTGTGTCGATACAGCATTGGTGGCCGAATTGTTGATAACAGCTGCTGAGTTGAGTGGATCGACCGGAGTATATGGTGGAGGAGCTTCCTCTCCATCCATGATCGAACCCATGGTGCCTGTTGGTGTAGATTAAACAACCAAGAGAATAAATAGCTGTTTAAATGAAATATGAGTGTCTTTCGATTTTGTTATAGCCTAATGATATTTTGAAATCTTCTGTTTAATCATCCAAGTCTTTTTAAATCTATCACGCCTGGTGAAGGCCTGTTGTGATAAATATCCTTGAGAATGGTGCTGCCTGATCCTCACCGCACCTCGTATAGCCGACCAAATATAATTGGTGCCTTAGTTTCTACACAGCCGACATCAATTTCAATCCTACATTTGAGCATATAAGAGGAGGATAGAAACACAGTAGATTCTGCAGTTTGAAGCTAATGGTTATTCTATCAATCACTAATTATGGTCCCATTCGCAATCCACCATTTGCACAAACAACACTCCCTGTGCACCAAGCACCATCCTTCGTACACAACATTCCCACAACCCCAGCAATCTCATCAGTAAACGCAGGCCTCCTACCGCCCATCTTCTCATTAACTAGTCTCACCTCTTCCTCACTCAATCTCTCTGTGCCTGTTCCCGTAAACCCAGGCGGGACCTGTATATTGCTCCCAGGCGTATTATCCTGAAACCCCTGCATTTTCTTCCAAAACTCCTCTCCTGCTCCCCAGTACATATCCCCAATCACTGGACCGGGATTAATAGAGTTGACAGTAGCGCGATCGCCCAGCTCGCGAGCCCAGGTGCGAGTCATCGCCTCAAGCGCAGCCTTGGTACCGCTATATACACTCTGGCTAGGCATTCCGAGGCTCGCACTGACGCTAGATAGATTGACGATTCGGCCTGAACGATCGCGCGGTAGGAAAGGTGCCACGGCCTGAGTTAGAAGTAAAGGTGCAAGCACATTTACTGTATATTGCCGATTGAATTCTTGCGCGTCTATGGGGCCCAAGTCAGGGTCGTTTAGTAGTTGGTTACCCGCTACTCCGGCATTGTTTATGAGGATATCGATTGTAAGACCGTCATTGACGGATTCGGGGCTGCCGAAGTTCTCTCTCGCGCTTGCGATGATGTGCTCTACTGCTGTTGCGGGGTTGTTTAGATCCGCTCTTAAAGCAACGCATCGAATAGAATGCGTTTCACTGAGCGTGCTGCAGAGCTCGAGTGTTGGCTGTGTTGACGATGCGGAGGTATAGACTAGAAGAAGCGAGCAGCCTTTGGAGGCTAGATTCTCTGCGATTGCTGCTCCGATTCCTGGCAGGTAGAAAGATACATGAGTTAAATCCAAAGTGGTTGCGGGGAATTGAAATTGGAATATTAATAAACACCTCTTGAGCCGCCTGTGACAATCCCAACACGTCCTTCGAGTGATCGAGGCACGAGGCGAGGAGATGCGCTTGTCGCCATGATTGATACAACGTATAATATATATGCTTATTGCGGTTGAGATTGAATGTTCATCTTCACCTTTAAATCAGTTCCACTTGCGACTTGCGGGGATATTTCCGTATCCCCGCTGATCGGACTTAATACCACCAACCGATATCAGAACAATTCAAACGGCCAGCAACAATGCAGATTACACCCTGACGTATTTGTTGAACACAGAGCAATCTAATTAGACGTTTCTCATTAATCCGTTTCAAGTAACCGTTGCAGTTATATACATATCCAAACACCAATAACGTAAAGGCCTGCTTCAACAGCTTTCCAAGCTTCAAGATAGCGCACCGTGAATCATGGGTATAACATGAAAGGCATTGTATTATTAGCCCGGCTGCTTAGTCCCAGGCGCCTCCCCAATCGTCATCGTCCAATGCCTCATCTTTGGGCTTGGTATCGATTTTCTTTGCTGGCTGAGGTTGCAATTTCGATTTTCCTCCAGTGCTCTTGGAGGTATTTGGCTTAGCGGAAGTAGTGTTGGACTTTTTAGCAAGCCCTTTAGGTAGGGCCTTGCCCGATTTCGCTTTTGATTGTGCAGCTAGCCACCCTGCGAAATCCGGTTCCCCATTATCGTCAAAGCTAGTGGTGGCGTTTTGAGACGGGGCCGGGCTGAGAGTACGTTTTGTGCTGGAAAAAGGGTCCTCCTCCTCACCCCCCTCGTCATCCATTGCCCCCCACGCATCAAACGCATCATCGGCATTATTCTCGTCTTCCCCCAGTGCTGAATCCGAGTAGGGTTTCTCAAATTGGGGCGTGCTTACGTTTGAGAGAGGGGTGGAAATTGTAGGCGTGAAAGGTGCTGAGGGGGGAAGATTTTCTTTTGGCTTTTTAGGTCCGACACCGTTGCTGCTAGGCTGTATTGGTTGGATATCGCCCTGGGCGTCCGTGGACTTGTTCGTAAACGAAGATATTGCCCAGCCAGCCCAGGAGGCTGCTCCGCCGCCGCCTGGAGTACCCACTCTAGCTATCCCTGGACCGGAAATAGATGTAGAGTTTTGGGGCGGAAGTTCGGTATCAACCATGTTGGCGCTATGCTTGCGGATACGCTGCAAGTATTGGTCTAATGTCTTGTTTGCCTGATCACGGATCAACCTGCAATTTATGTTAGCACTTTGAAGTATTATTGGTTTCAGGGGGGTTAGTGGTGTGGGTACTTTTCCTTGTCTACGAGCGATGGGCAGATAGCAGGTAGGATCTTAGTCGCACAATCCTCGTCACCAAAAACATCGATTGTGGCCGAAAGCGCAAGGAGGCCAGCATTTCGCGCATGCACGAAGGGGTCTCTTAAAGACCGAGAAAAGGCAGCGGTAAGTACTTTGGTCCGTGACTAGACCGAGTGAGCTGATAGTTAGCAACTGCAAATCCGTGTAATGTACGCAAGGAAGGGTATACGGTCGCCTTACACCCTGGCCCAAATTTTTCGCAATTTTCCCTAGACAGATTGTAGTATTCGTTCGAATGCCCGGCTGTTCATCATTGGCAGTTCTGGCGAGAAACCGAAGCAATTCGCCATTTATCGTGCGATCACTTAGTTTTCCAATAACCGCCAGAACCGCCTTGACGGTTTGCTCTCGTACTACTGGTGCGACATCCGTGAAACCAGTAACCTGAAAAAATGTCAACAATCAGTAGGCCGTGGTAGCAACAGATACTATAGGAGCCATACCATTTGAGGGAATATCTTATCATTCACAGTCCTTTGTGGCAGTCGATCAATCATCAATGGAAGATTGTCAAGTAAACACACACGCATTGCTCGATCAGGATTTCCAAACAGCCTCACAATCACCGGTACCAGCTGTTGCACAAACTGCTCTTCCGTGAGCTTCATCCCGATCTTTAATATTGCAGTGAGTACTTTGGGGCCGCCACCGCCAAATTCAACCGACTTGAGCAATTCAGGGAGGACTTTCATTTTGAAGAACTCTTCAGGGAAGTCATCGGACAACTCCTCTAGTTGACTAGCATTTATTAGCTCCCGCATAACGTGACTGACGCGGACTGTTGAAAAGGGGTAGTGAACTTACTTGATGAGCTCTTCCCTCTCTTGCTCATCCTTTAGTCCTAGGCTCTCAATATCCTGTGTTAATTTAATCAATGGCGTTTGGAAAAAGCCATTAACCCGCGTCCCTTGATCCAGAAAATTGGCAACGCTCATTCGAAGCTTGGGATTAGGATTCATCAGCCTCTTGTAGCTTTGGTGCATAGTTGGCGGTATGTTTGTGGTTTGGCACGCTTGATCACTCCCTTTAAAACTGCCATTGTATACCTCAAATATCAAGGCGCCAAAATTATAAGCATCCACTGCCGGTAGGGGATGGCGCTTGATTGCCTCCCAGCCCCCCTTTAAAATTTCTGGTGGAGAGTAGCGAGCAGAATCAGGCACCAGACTGCCAAACGTCTATTGGGCTTGGATTAGTGTTTTCTCCCGTCAGTATAATGTTTAAGGGGGTGAACGAACATATATTATAGCATCGTCCTCCTTCATAGAACTTAAGATATCGAACCCGCCTAATTTCCATTCCCCGCTCTCACTCGTGTAGATGGAGGAGACTCTGACGGCGCCGTGGACGGAAGAAGCATCCTTATTTATGAATTTGAGTGTCGACTATAGATCGCCCGGTTAGCGGTTGTGCGATAAGGACTCAGGGGGTACGTCGTCGGCATACAGCAAGAGTATATAGACCCCATTTGGCTGTTTCCTCCGCCAAACTCCTCCGCTTGACATACCATGACAGTGGAACTACCCGCTCAGTAACAATGTGAATCTGCGTTTCTGTCTATGGTTTCCCCATGTAAGCTTCCGCGTATGCGACATGAAGGATGCGGTATTTCCAAAACCCACCTCGATAGTGTCCACCACCTTCAGAATCCCAGGATGCCGTAACGTTCGTAGTTTCCGCGCAGCATTTTTCGCGAGAGGAAGCCGTGATCTGTTCGGGGCAATTTCAAAAGTGAATATGCTACAAGTTGACCCGTCGTCCTATACTCCGGAGGAATTAAACTGTTGTTAGTCAACTGGCTGGTTCCCGGCAGTTTGAACATCAGGGCGTAAGGCCTTACTCGTTTCGTTCCATTACGCAGCATCCAAATTGAATCTCCATTGTCGACCTGGTCTTCAAATGCATAAGGGAACGAGCTACCTTTCGCGATCGCTGATGCGACGGCGGATTTTAGAAAGTCCATAGCATGCGAGGAACGTGCCTTTTTGAGGGCTGAAGGGAAATTCCAATAACGAAGGCCTCTAGCTGCAGCCAAATAGAAACCGAAGAAGAAATCAAACGTTTTTCTTATTCAAGCGACCTTCATCTGGACAACGAGACTTGATCGTCGCGACTTTTTTTTTTGGTTGTCCTAAACATTGTCATACATGTGACGCCCGCATTACACGCTTCCGCATGCAGTCTAGCGCGAGTTTCCCCATAGAACGTCGAGCTTCGATCTTTTTCACAAACACTCAACTTGGGCGACAACGCTCATGATGCTGTCTACCAGACAGTCTTATCAATGTACGTATACTCCCTGTTGATACCCAAAGTCTCCAATGATGTGAAATCTGGTAAAAGGTCCGACCAGCTATAGCACAGGAAGACAGAAGTGTTTCATGATCGTGTTTTCCCACTGTTCCTCCCAGCTTCTCTGGTCATCCCTCGAACTATTCAGCACTCAATTGGCAAGAAGGACGCTTCGAAAAGAATATGGAAGAGGTACATACATAAATACCCGTGTGGACCGTGATCCTTGGAAAAATCTCTATCGGAGTGTGATATCAAAATATCTATTAGCCGCAATCTGGAGCTCCCGATCTGCTTTGCAATGAGGACGCGGGAGCTAATGGCAGTGGCGAACAGCAGCACGACGTGGGAGAACTATTGAGCTGGGACAGGGCGGGAAAACCGATCATTTGTCAAACCTCGTCTTCCCGGAATGATGACCAAATTTGAAAACTGAAAAGACCTGAGGAGATTTGTTGATTTTGTTATCGGTAGTTCCTTGTCGTTTAGTTTGCTAACAAGAAGCATTCTTAGGCGGTTTTTCTATCGACATTTCGTTCGATGAAAGGTTGTTTGGGGAACCATGATCTGTAAATATGCTATTGCTACGGGATGTTTTGCATTATGGTCTGAAGGAATACGAAAGCCATGAGAACTGGGAAATAATTCATGAAAAGACATCATTGAATATTTTAATAACAAGCCCGATGGTTTGATCATTGTCATCCTTCCTAAGCAGTTCGTCCCGAGAATTAGCACTCGGCAAACTTGATAAAATACTAGCACACCCAAAGTCAATCAATCTTCTCCTAGTGCTGCTACAACGCTATCTGTCCCCGGAAATCTACCCTCAGCTTCCTCGACACAAGACCCATTTCAACTATGACCGAAACTCAAGGAAATAATTCTGATAACTTGAGGGCGTTTGGTACACGCAGGGAGGCTATACATGGGGACGCTGCATGTGCTTATCGAAATGGCGCATTTGGGTGAGCAGAAGACCAACTGGTTCCGTATCATAAGAAGGTCGAACATAGTTTACGCTGGTTTCCGCAGGGCCCAGGGACAACGCAGCTCTACGTGCCCAAAGAGCTATATAGTAAAGGATTGAATAGATCGTCCATTGTTCTGGTGCCCTTGTTAGTATTCTTTTCTTTAGGTGGCAGAAAACACAATCACTAAGAGCGTAACCTACTTGATGGTCCTTTTGTGTAAGTCCTTAGAAAAAGAATATATCATTCCTTTGAATTCCAATTTGAATTTCATAAGGATAAGGCTCTGGCATGATCAGAGTATCACCGCTCATTAAGAAAATAAAAATGGTAGCCGTCCCACTTGGTCGTGCAGTATACGCCACATAGAATGTAGCCACTGCGAAACCACGTTCATTTCAATAAGAATAATAAACCCCTCATTTGGCCTCTTCGGCCGACTCGGGAGGATGGGGCGCAGATGAATTGATTTGCGGCGGGCCTTGGGATTGGACGGGGGGTGGCGGCATTTGAGGCATCTGGTTGTTCTGGTTGTAGTTATTGCTTGGATTGCGGTATGGATGGTGGGGGAAATGATGAGATTGATGTGGGCTAGATGAAAAATGCGGATGCTGTCGATTATGCCCGCCTCGCACTGGTGGCACTATTTGCTTGTTAAAACAGGTAAGTAGGGAGTGGCCGTAAGACTTACTTACTATGATTAGGCTGTTGAGGAACGTAGAATGGTGGTGCATGCTGTCCGTTATTCATCGCCATTACCGGCTGATGTGGTTGACCCTGCTGTGAGCCCTGATGCATCATCATCGGAGCGCCTCGACTGGGACTTGGGAAGCCACTGTGAGGCTGAAGTGGGGGCTGTACAGGCTGGGGATACGCGTGCGCCGGGTTTGGAGAATACATCTGCATCGGAGGATTATACGGCGTGCCCATTCCTTGTGGAACACCCATATACGGCCCGTTGGAAGCCTGATGGCTCATCATTGGCGCGGCCATTCCGTTCTGTGGGTTGGGAAACTGTGGTCCACCTGGATAATGCCTTGCGTGTGAATGTTGTGGCCCCTGACCCATATAATACGGCGGGACGGCTTGACCCATTGCAATCTGGGCGTTCGAGTTGACAGGTGGCTGGTATGCCATAGGGCTGTGCTGTAGTCGTGGGGACGGATAAACTTGAGAAGAAGATGCGGATAACTGCATTCGATGGTCATCAAAATGGGGTGGTGCTGCATGCGGTGGCTGTGGAGGAATCAGGTGAGCGTGTGGAGGGCCTGTAGTCGGAGGAGCATTGGGAGTCCCATGCTGGAGATGGAACGGCAATTGGTGTTGATGTGGGATTTGTGGGTTAGAGGCAGAACGGGATTGCGGTGAAATAGATGGAGCCCCTGCTTGACCTTTGAACATGTCTGCATAGGTCTTTTCTTCGTTGATAGGCGAGACGTCCCAGGTGGGGGCCGTTCGGTATGCCCAAGGAATTCCACCGTTGAAAGCATAGTCCTTGAGGCTCTGCTCCGTAGCGTCTCTCTTCAGGCGTTTGATGGGATTGAAATTGTCCCTAATAGAGGGTCTCTGGGAAGCTGGGGCCACAGTCTTAGAACCGAAAAATGCCGATGGGCTATTTGCGCGCGAGACAGATCGGGTCGGAGCATTGGATGCAGGATTTGATGAAACCGCGGTCGTTGCTGCAGGAGTAAAAGTGCTTGCGGCAGGATTCGGTTTAAATTCGAGGGCGCGCGCGTTAAATTTCATAGCCGACGCCGCGGGTGCCGTCTTCTGCGGGCTTACGGTGCTGGGTTGATCCTGACCGGCTGAGGGCGCGGCGGGAGAGATGCGAGAATCTTGAATGGGAGGCTGCTGTGCTGAGGATATCGCCGCACCCTTGCGTTGCTGCTGGATATTAGCTAGGCGGTGGCTGAGCATCATATCCGGGCCAGGACGCCCAAGGTGCCCAGGCTGATGTGAGAGCGGCCGCCCGGTCTGAGGGCCGGTAGGCGGGAAACCCTGACGGCCACGGGGGAAGGGCTGACGGTCTGGTACAGGAATAGGGGCACCCCCTGGTTCAGCGCGAGAGGTGCCTCCTGCGCGCGTCGGCTTCGATTCTCCGGTGCGAGGGGCAGAAGCCTTGACAGTAGGGCTTTCCACCTTCTCTTCATGCTGTCGCTTTGCTCGTTCAACTATTTCTTCCTGCTTACCAGGGTCTTTCGCTAGAATTGGAACAAGGTCTTTGGGCACCGGGGTTCTCAATTTGAAATTCTTAGAGAATTTCATCAGCTCATTCAATTTAATCGTCCTATCATAGGACGCCTGGTTACGACGACGCTCTTGCAGCTTCATCTTCTCGTCGTTGGCAAAACGACGGAAATGATCCAGTACCTCGGTTTCAACATTGGAAGCAGCGTTTTCAACACCAGCGACACGTTGAGAAGAAGTACTAGCCGCAGCTCCGCCCGCCACGGCTTTTGTAGGCTCAGCAGCGGTCTCTTGCTCGGTAGCTTCAGCAGGCTTTGGTGGAGGGGTTGCGGAAGATTTAGGTGGAGATGGGCGTTTCGTAGTACCAGGCTGAGCGACTTGGGCAGATATGATGGCAGGATCCACTGGGGCGCCAGGCACGGTTGGCTGGCCTGCAGGAGGGCGCCGGGCAGGAGGAGTGTATTTATTGGGCTGTCCGGAAATGAGCGGTGGGAAATTGGACTCGTCACGGCGAACACCGCTGTATTTGTCCTCCTCGTCAAGCCCTTCACTTGTTTGAATGTGCCCTCGTTCTTCGCGGAGATGGGCGTTGTCTGTCTCACTGGATTCAATCTCACGTGCAATTCGAGCTGCTTCTGCTTCTTTGCGCTTATACGAAGGATCCGAGCGGTCGATACGCGTTGTGTATATGTTTTCATCGTAGCTAGATGTAACTCCAAAAAGCCGGTTATTGATTTCGAATTGGTCCCAATTAGTCGTAGAGCCTGAGGCTTCCAGAGACATGTCCATTGCGTCCTCACCCGGTTCCCAGGGCTGGAGTTGCCGTTCCCGGCCGGGTTGGTTTCCCGAAATGTCAGTATCTGTACGGAAATTCAATGCAGGGCCTAGCCCAGGTTAGTTGAGGCGTTAAACGGATCAAGCTAGGAGAGTGCCTTACCATTCGATTCCTTGGACATCATGCCGGAAGTAGAGAGAGCAGAAATGTCTATGTCCGCGATGTCCTGAGCCTCAAAGACCATTTGATGATTGGGAGGTTGCCCAAGGTATTGGTGGCCAGTGCCATTGGCGTCCGACTCGGTGCGTTGCGCCATTTTGAGTATAAACGACGTATCATTGGGTTCTAGCGATGCGGTCGAGAATATACCGGAAAATTTCTCTCCAGTTTTTGTCGTGATTGTCGTGGTTTGCCCCTAAAGCTGTTAGAATGGGGACAGACAGGACAGTGACAGCAACTTACAATGGCTGCTGTGAGGATAAAGATAAGGCGATCATGGGCATGCAAATCGGGTGTGTTGGATTCCTTGCTGGGGCTCGGCTTTGGTGACGGCGGTGCTTTCCTAGCAGCAGCTCCATTCTGATGAGAATGAAACGCCGAGTTCTTTTGCGATGCTGAATTGGAGTTTGGATTCCATGTCTTTGGAGGATTGTTACGTCTAAGATGAGGATGTGAGGTCAGCCATTGTCCAACAAGGGTGATGATATTCACAGATGCTTAGCTGACTGATAAGTATATGTATCACAGCCTAGAACAGATTGAGGAGGGGTAGATCAAAAAGCGATAAGCAACTAAAAGATGAAGAAAGATCAAGAAAAGAAAAGCAACTGATACACACCTCTGACTGCCATCAACAGGGCTTCCAGATGGACGGCGGCCAGTGTCGGATCCCTTCCCGCCTACAGGTTGCCTTCCACTAACCCTCGATCCGCCCTGGTTCTGCGCCATGGAGCTGGTGTTGGTAGGATTGGCACTGGCGCCATTTGAAGATATCGAAGCCATAGTTTGACTAAAGAGTCCTTACTTCTCACCGTGGAATCCTTCCCTTAAGATAGAAGGACACAAGGCCAGTTGGCGAAAAGGCACAATGGCCCACACCGCCCGGTGGAATAAGACCAGTTGTGTGGGTAACGTCAGCTAGCAGGAAAAGCAACAATGGCAGCGTTGCTAGGCACCGAGATGGCGAAGAAGCAGAAAGATAGAAAAATGATTAACAAGAGTGAAGATGTTGCTTGAAGAAAAGACGTTGAGTGTCTTTGAAGAGAGAGAGTGAGAAGGGAAAAAAAAAGATTTATTTAGTATTTTGAGGTGTCTGCAAGTTGGAAACGGCCTGGAGCAGGACAAGGCAGGCGGGCGGCTGGCTGGCTGGTGATTGTTTTACCGCTAGTCACGGGTTGTATTCTTGGCCACAACAAGGACTCTTACCATAGTATCTAGTTTGTTCTCTCTACAATAATGCATGTTAGATGTGATCCATGGTCTATCTATCCATGAGAACAGATTCACCTTTGTCTCCTTGGTTTGTGGTCTGTATCTTCTTTACAACAGGTATGGATATCACACATACAGTGTCACACTCTAGCAAACACTAACTATCTGCAAGGACAATGATGGAGAATATCCACCTTCTAACTCAGATCTCTCTTTCTGCACATCTGCCAGCTCTATCACTCTGCAAGTCTTTCATCATGCAAATCGGGTGTCTGCCATAAAATGTTCCTTGGCGACTCTGGGGCCGAAGCCATGGTGGAGCCGGCTTGCCATGGTTGGAAACGAACCATGCAGCAATATTGAGGTTTCCATCAACTGTTGGGCTACTTTTTGTTTGTACGAACAAACAGCTAAACTCATCTCAAGCAACGGTATATCATGCCTTTGAGTCTACATCAGTTGGATGTTGGATGTTTGGGAATGCATGGGCGATTTTCCTGAGTAGTTTTACAGTATACTCAATGTCTAAGTTCGATGCCTACACGGAGAGCTTCCTGGTAGCATCTTAATAGATAGTTACCCATAAACTCTTCAGTATAACCAATCCATCTTCTTCTCTAGCCAGGACCTCACAAAGATATCTTTGTAAATCGCCATCATGCTACCAGATTCCTTACTCTCCTCTAGATGTCCTGATCACATGACCGTAACTTACCGTAACGAACGACATCGGGCCAATGACAGCAACGGACGCCTTCAAGCCACCGCTTCTTTCTGATCGATTATCAGCCAAAGGCCGAAATTAGCATCGCCAAATGCATCAGTTGACGTTGATTCCTCTCCCCATCTTTCTTTAAATAATGGATTCATATTCTTCTATTTCGAGAGGGAACCAGAGGCGTTCGCCAGGCTTGGACAGATCGCAGGTCCCACCATTCAGTCACACGGCTTCATCCTCGTCTGGGTCAACGGCTGGGCAAAGCATGAGTGTCGCAAACCCTGGTGATTCAAACCAGCAATCGACTGGAACCCGAGCTTCTTCGGGCTCGGGCAGGTCTGCGTCTGCTCGAAATGCTGTGAGTTAAAAAAGCGTCCGATTCCAGTCCACTGACGTTGTGGGGGGGGAGTTTGGCTGTATTAACCATGTTCGCTTCCCAAACCAGGCCGATAAACAACTCTCGCAAATTGAAAAAAGTGTTACACACCTTCTGGTTGCGACAAAATTGCTGTTAGAAACGTTGACGCAATGGTCTCGCAATCAAGCAACCGAGACCGAAGTGTCCGATGTTTACGTTCGCTTGGGATATGAATTTAATCTCGCCTGTCGCGCATTTGGAGCTATTGGGATGGATACAGCCGACCTGGGACCCGTTCCTGACTTGCTACGAACGATTTTAGAAGATACCCTCAGCCAGGATGCATCTACCGAAAGTCTAGAACGATTTTTACCTCGAATACGGGATATTATAATAAATTTATTGCGTGGGCTGAAAAGGAAGCAGGCAAAACTCCGCTCACGACAGGCGAAAGAAGGCAGGGGTTTGCCCCCGAGGCAAGGAAGCTCAGGGAGCGTTGAATTTAATGAAATTGGTGGCCAGCAGATACTCGACGAGAATGCGATATTTCCGTCGTCACCTCAAAAACAACCCGTGCCACCAAGGCAAGGCACGCCGTATGATGATGACCAGTCCACGGAAACGAATCGTAATACTACCTCCACGTGGTCCAGCGATCGTCAGAATGGGAGCTTCTCAGAGAGAGAAAATATGCGGCAAGAGGAGCAGCAAAAATCAGTACCGGTGTCTGCATCATCGTCGTCGATATCAAGTTTTACCATGCAACATATGCCTATCATGGCTCCTCAATCGGATACAGAGAAGCCATCTTCGCATGCCGAATCCTTATCCAACCCCGCAGCCGCCTTTCCACACCCTCCTCCCCCTCCTCCAAAGCAAAATGATGCGATTAATCTTCTGCAAAGAAGCGGCGAGCTCGAACGCAGAGCATCCCGAAGATTTTCAGCTTACCACATCCAAAAGCATCTCGGCGCATCACCGAACGGTGTCCCCGTTCTCCCATCATCACAGAGCTCAACTGTTTCAAACCGTGGAAGGGACGTTCGGGAATCGATGAACGCAGTTCGTTTGCGTGGCTCTCATATACATCGCCGTCAAAAGTCGAAGAACCGATACAGTCAGACCCTTTCGAGTATGAATGCACCAGCTACTGTCGATAACCGCTCTCAATTGAAAATAGAGCCACCAGATGAGTCGGGCGAGTCTTCTAGCCCAATGGCAAAAACTCCTACTGATAAACTTCGATCACCACGAGATTTTGAAAGTAGGGATATTCCCATTGTCGGAGCAGCTCCTGGTTTACCTTCTGTTGCTGAGCGCGACTCTATTCAAGATGAACACGAAGGTGTAACGGGAAATAAAAATCCACCAGCAGAGATTCCCGCTCGTGCGGATCAAGATACTGAATCAAACTCTGCACAGACCCTTGAAAGTGCCTCTACCTTTACCCCAGAGCAGTCTCCACCACCGAGCAAGGAGCTGACTCTTTTCTTGCAATATAAAAGCAAAATTAAGAAATACGTATTCTCCGAAGGGTACGGGGATTTAACAATAGCAAGAATCCAGCTAGCTTTTATAGAAAAATTTGCTTGGAATACCCATAACAACGGGGCTGACCTGCCGGAAATTTATATTCAAGACCCAATCTCCGGGGTGCGACACGAACTAGAAGATTTGAGCGATGTCAAAGACCGATCCGTTCTCGTATTAAATGTTGAAGTGCTTGATGAGGTGAAAAAGCATTTCGACGAGAGCGTTGGCGGCCTCCGCCAGTTAGTTGAAGGGGTACGGGGAGTGATGGATGGCCAAAACACATCTATTCAGCGGCTCGTCGATCGCCAGCAAGAAACGGCGAAGGAGATCGCTCGTCTTGCAGCCACTCCACCCCAGGCCCTTCCACCAGGCCTTGCTATGAAGTCGGACAAGTCCCTACCCCTCACAAATGGAGGAAGTGGACTGGAGGAACTTCAAAGTTTGCGTCGGGATCTTGCTGTACTTCGCCAAACATATTCAAACTTTACCTCTGAAATATCTACATCAATGAACACCGTGCGGGAGAAAGCTGGTGCGGTTAAATCTACCGCTGCCGATTTAGCCGTACCGTCTTTTGAGGGAGATGCAGGTCGAGCTCGTGTAAATTCGGGCAAAAAGGAGCTGGCTGATGAATCTGAGAAACTTGTCGCCCGTGTCGATGACCTCCAAGATCTTGTTGAGGATCTGCGAAAGGATGTAGTCACGCGGGGAGTGAGGCCATTGCCGAGACAATTGGAGGCTGTTGGACGAGATATCAGTGCGGTAACAAAGGAGCTAAAGAAGATGCAAGAATTCCTCAAGCGAGAGAAACCGATTTGGACGAAGATTTGGGAGAAGGAACTGCAATTAGTCTGTGAAGAGCGAGATCAATTGACCATGCAAGAGGACCTTGCCGTCGATCTTGAAGACGATCTTGAAAAAGCAACGCAAACGTTCGCCCTTGTAGAACAGGCCACCAAAGAACAAAGCCTCGATGCTTCAAGTGGGACGAGCACCGGTGTCAGGAATGCCTCCCGCACTCTTCCAATGGACCCAGTCGCTGATCCCGTGAAAGCAAAAGACACCCTACTCGGTGAAGTTCGTGCGTTGCAACCAAATCATGAAAATCGCTTGGAAGCCATCGAGCGGGCTGAAAAGTCAAGGCAAAAGGAACTAGAAGACCGGCGCGGCAACCTGTTCCAGAAAGAGCTCCACAAGTTTGTTTCCGATGGCAAGCTCAAGAAGAGTGGCGGGTTTGAAGAACTTGAACGTGAGAGGAAAGAAAAAGAGGATCGTATACGAAAAGAAGTATGGGAGCGAATGCAAGGCATAATTTCTGCAGCAGAACAGGGTGAGAATGAAGTACCCGAGGTGCCCACCACACCATCTGATAACCAAGATGCTTCAGCTCCAGCAGAAACGAGCGATCAACCTGCAGAAGGCAGCTCAAAGCCTGAGGATAGCGAAACACAGGCAAAAGACACCGGGAATCCATCAGCTGAGGCTCCTGGTATGTAACTGGGATGGGCATATCAAAGCACTGTCTTTGCCCTGTTTATCGGGTTTTCTAACTTGTCTACTCCAGCTTCACCGAGCAAGCGAACATCCTGGCTGCCTGCTATTTTCTCAGGCTAACCACCTCTCGCGTTTGGGATTCAGAGCTTCGCCTCCACCCCTTTTACTTGTTTATTTTTGTTGATTGATACCCACCCATCTTACCACTGCCGTTTCCCACGATGTTACCCTGTACACCAAGCCCGATCTTATGGCCTGCGAGTCGGCTCATCCTTATATGCACAGCAGCAAACGCTACAGTGCTATGAGTTAAGGAATAATTTCCTATACCCCCTATTCATCCCTTGTTGGCAAATCCCAAACCCACACATTTATCCGTCCTCCCACACCCTGCTAGTCTTTAATCCTTTTTTGCCTCTCACCTCGCCCACTGCCTCTATATATACACCACCCCTATTATGACACCTATTTGAACATGTTTCCTCTCTGATTGTGAACCCCTTTCCGACACACTTGATACCCCCCAAATGTTAAGGCCATCTATTTCCATCGCGAACTACTTTTTAGTCTCCAGTATTTTACGATTGGGAAGGCCGCCCTGGAATTTTAAAGAATTTCGGAGATGAATTTAATATGACTCCTATCTGTTTCAATTTTGACAGCCACTAGTAATACTCAGCTTCCCATGTTCATTTGTAGATACAGTTGCAAACCGCTATATAACCATGGCTTTATAGCCTCTTTGTCTCGTTTTTGAATAGCATGCTACAGTTGTACACGCAGTGTTTCTGTCAGGCGTGAGGCGTTTCATGCAGTATTCCGCACTAATGCCTTATCCCATGTCTAATAATAAGTGTTTCTTGGCTGCATATTCAAAATGGCTTCATCCGATTCGCAACCGCAACCGCAACAACTTTCATAGTGAGCAATGAAAATATAAACGATCAACCTGATTCACTGACATCATCGTCATCAAAGAGTATCATGCCAAAGGTCTAGCGCAAGAAGACGAGTTATTTTGTGAGCGAGATATCCAGTTGGTGCGTAGGTACGCCCTACCACTAACCACTCCAATATACCCAAATGCGGCTTGAAATCTATTCCATTGCAGCTATCCAGTCTTGCTTCCTATGTCTTTTGCTCGTCGCCTGTACGAGGGCAAGACAAATACCCGACACCGCAACCCGGAAGAGAACGAGCCTAACAAGCGCCCGACAGGCGAGAGAAAACAATGCAGCGACACACTTTAACTCGCCGTCCCGGGTACGCAAGATGTCCCCTGACATGGGAGAGAAGTTCTGGCCTGAATACTGGCATTGCGACCAGCCGATAGATAGTCGGGATATCATCCCACTCGACGACGATGAGGATTCTAGCTCCAGCTCCAACCACACCATAGACACCGGTATGATGAGCGAAGCAGACGAAGCAATCACATTCAAAGCATCATGTCCACTACACGCTCGTGATAACTCAATGTCCAACCAGCTACTATCTCGCTGGGGCGGAGCGAAAATACCCTTCCCCCCTCTCATGAAGCGCAGCTTCCAATGCCCTAGCGGGACATCCCCATGCACCTCTATCGAGCGACCTAACAGCTGCTGTCCCCAAGACGACGTATGTCAGATCGTAGAAGACACAGGGTTAGGAGACGTCGGATGCTGTGGTCGAGGCCAGAATTGTTCAGGTCGACTCGTCTCATGTCCAGAAGGACACAGTAGTTGTCCCGACAACCCTGGAGGCGGGTGCTGTATACCAGGCTACTCATGCGTTGATCAAGGTTGTCTATACGTTGCAACCACGACAGTGATCGTGACTATATCGCCTTCTTCAACACTGACGTCTACCACTACGGTGTCGGAATCGACTACGCAGCAACCACCCTCGACAGTCACGGCCTCGCCTCCCTCACGGCCTACTTCCAGCGGCGACACTACGACGACGGCTACGTTGAGTACTACATCTACGTCTACATCTATTGAGATTCCAGACGACTGTCCAACGGGGTTTTACGCCTGTAGTGCCGTCTATGATGGCGGCTGTTGTAGGACTGGTCGAGATTGTAACCCGACGTCCTGTCCTGCTACTGGTGTCACGACCATCACGAGCAATGATGCCACCATCGTGGTGCCGGTGGATACTACATCGCCTCCAGGATCATCGTCTCCAGATGCGGGGAAATGCGCAGATGGTTGGACAAGCTGTGCGAATGATGTTGGAGGGGGCTGTTGCCCGGATGGGTTTCAGTGTGGACAAGTCAGCTGTACCGCTTCAGCGACGGGGATTGGAGACGGTACGATTGGGAAGACACCCCCTGAAGACTCGGGTTCTATTGGGAGGTATATTCTCATCCCTGGGGGGGCTATGGTTGTTTGGGTAGTGGTGGTGATGAATTTAGTTATTGTGTGGTAGCGTGATAAGCCTTTCTTGCGTTTTTTGTTTATGTATCTTTGTTTTTGATTATATCGTCTGGATTTGTTGTTTAGCTTAATGATGACATGTACGGAAGTCGATGATTGATGCGCATAGTCTTGTCTGGGTGGCGGCTGTGTTGATAACGAATACTGATAAATTAGAACATGTGTCCATTTACTGAGGAAAAGGCAAGGTCTGAAAAGAAAAGAGATCTATTTATTCAATATGATCTAACCATCTATATATGATATCTATGTGTTTGATCCTTTAAATCTCCCGAATCACCACTGTACAGAAACAAAAACGCCCAGTCTAAAATCCAATCGTTACACAATCTGTTCTCCAAAAATTTACAGCTTGCTTGGCCTCTCATTCTTTACCAGTTCCTGTTCATATGGGTATGGGTTGAATGTCATATTGTTGACAGGGTTCAACTCGCTCGCCCGGTGGAACAGATCTTCATAGACCTTTCCATCAGATCTGCCTAGCGAGCTGTCCAACTGCCAATCAGGGAAGCTCCAAGAGTCAACCAGTCGGAGAGCATGTGGCCGGATATCATCTAGAAGGTTCATAACAGCCTTTGTGCGAGTCAATGTGATCTGTCTTACGGTCACGGCTCCGGAGGTGAAGAAGTCAGCCGACTCGCGCTCAAGAGTGTGGAGTGCATGGAGGCGGAAGAGTTTTCGTAGAACTGCAAGGGTGGGCTCATCGATGTTGAGAGATGAGGCGGTAGATGGTGGGAAGATGGAGTCGTGGAAGTTCTTAACGACGAGGTATTGTGAGTGAGCGGTTGAAAGGCGCCAGAAGTCGACTAGGAGGCTGTTCCAGGATCGCTTCTCGGCGTCTCTGTGCTTGAGAGCCTCGAAGGTTAGATAGGCTGTACGCCATGCGAAGGCGGCGACGATATCGGAGTCGTCTTCGAGGATGTCGAATGCTGCACCCTTCTCCCGGCGGGCGAGGTAGGTTTGGAGAATTCGGCAGGTGTCGTTGTTGGCTGGCTTGCCCGCGAGAACAGAGCGGGCAGATTTAAGAAGCTGTTTTAAGAGCAAGACATGTTAGCCGAGTTCACCAGAAGTGGCATCCCACAAGGCTTTAGCGCCGTGAAATAATATGGAGTCGGAATAGGACTTACGTATCGAGCAACTTGTTGAGTCAACATGTAGTTATCTCCCTCCCAGGTTGTAGTTGGAAGGTAGTCAGAATACCACGGGCCAATGCCGCTGTAGCTGCTATAGGGGGGTTAGCCAATCAGTCCGTAAAAAAACAGAGTAGGGGATGAGAGCTGTAATGAGTGACATACCTGTATCCATGTCCACCACAGGCACGGCGGCATACTTCCAATCCCTCGGCAGCAATGGTACTACCCAATGCCTTAAGGCCACAAGAAGTGGCATGGAGATCCGCCAAAAGGTCGGCTCCGGGGTTAAGTTCCTCGGGACCCGCACCTCTTCCGGCAGAAGAGTTATCGACGGATTTCATCCGGTTTTGGTTCTCATTATAGAGACCCATCATACCTCTTCCAGTGAAATGCAAAGCAAAAGTAGCTGCTAGCAAAGGTAGCAGGCGAATTTGAACCATCTTGTAGTTCAAAACTTGGTTTTCACCTTTCTCTGTGGGTGGAGCATCACGGTCCTGGAACTGTCTCCGAACAGCACAGTATCTCGTGGCAATGGTGACACCTCGAGCAAGGACACTGCCAGATTGGAGGACAATTGTTGAACGGACCCAGGTGAGAGTGCCATAGATCAGAGTAGGAGAGGCTGGACGAAGATACTTGTTGGTTTCTGGGTCGACTCTGGAAAATCGAGCAAGCATATTGACATGGGGAATTTTCACATGGTTAAACAGGAGGAAACCGTTGTCCATTGTGCTGTAAAATGTCAGTTGGTTTCTAAACCCAAGCAAGATAAATGCCACTCACTTGTAACCGAATTTCGGGCCAATGTCTCCAACATGTACGTTCTCAAGAGGCTCATGTGTCTTCATATCTCGAATGGGGACAACAAATGGGTGAGGACCGTAATTTCGGCCTCCAATAAACAACTGAGCCATAACTACGGCATGATTGGCAGTTCTACCAAGAGATCCAATCCACCATTTGGACGCAGTCAAGGACGGCGAATGGATCACAAAAGTCTTATCTTGAGGGTCCCACGTGGCCGTTGTTTCCAAGCCTCGGACATTAGATCCGTGGCCTAACTCAGTCTGGGCGTAGCAGCCAATAATTTCGTACTTCTGAGCTCGCTCGAGGAAGAGTTTGTGCTGTTCTGGACTTCCCTGGTCTCGAAGGGTAACCTATGAAGACAAAAGACTATGAGTGACGCTCTCTTCACAACCATGAGACCATCAGTTTGAGATACTTACCAGGAACATACTGGCGTGAAGGCCATAAGGAGTTGGTTCACCAATTAGGTCATTGGCCATTACAAAATCATCATCAGACCATTTATGCTGAATTCGGAGCTGCTGTAAACGCTTGGCTTTGCCGAGGGACCTCTTCAGGCGCTCGACACGGCCCATGGTATGGTTTTGCGACTTATCAAATACTTCTTCTGGCTGTACGATGTCGAGAATTCGCTTCTGCCTCTCCAAATGTTCTCTGGTATGCAGCAGCTCGGCAAGTCTCGCCACGGAGACGTTTGATTGCTCGCGCTCACGCTGAAGCAGCTCTGAGCCCTGCGGGCCAGAAGGCTGTAGCTTCTTCACCCAGCCTGGAGTAGGAGACATTGTTGTAGGGAATATGAAATGGCGTCCAGCTAGTTTAACGGAGGGGAAGCCGAAGACGGGTTATCTGGGGTAGGAGAGAGGAAAGGAAAAGAAACTGGAGAAACAGAATGGGGAGGGGGGAAGAACCAGAAGATATAAACCCCGGTGTTAGCTACAAGAAAGTCAAAAGTTCCCCTATCACATATCACAAGTTACCGAGCAGTTTCATTCGGCGTTGTTGGTGAGAAAGAGGAACTTTAAACACCTCACGATGTTTTTCTTTCTTTGATTTCTTCCGATGCGACGAAGATGCCGAGGTCCAACGCGTTAGGCTTAGCGCCCCAAACGTCATTTTGTAGCCGGCTTATGTCAGCGGCGCTTCTTGGTCGGAAATTTAACCAGCAAGCCGGAAAAGGCGCTAAAAAGGCATGTGGGAAGAAAGAGATTTAGCCGGAACACATGAAGAGTTGCAGCTTTTCTCTTGGAGAGCTCCATTTCTTTTACCTTGCAGCTGTTCTGTCTTTGGGATTGTCGAGGCTGGACAAAAATAGAACACCCAAACCCGCGCTAGTTCTCTCACTAACTAATTCATTCGTTTCTTCCCCCCGAGAAACTCTCATTGATCCGAACAGTCACGGGATGGGAAGCAATTTGGCCACTCATCCAAACCCGAGAAGGTTGATCGTAGAGACAGTAACCATAGTTAGCTGCCTATTAAGCCTAGATCGTGGTAATGTCGGTGCGAAAGTACATAGTAGTCGTGTAGACCTTAATGATATGAGTTGTTCCACTCATAGCATTGATATATCTCGTGGTATTTGGTATGATGCTATCTGTTTCGAAGATAGACGGTATATATCCAGCTCTATCTCAAATATATCTCTGCCTCCGAGGTCGGATTCTCTCAAGTCGATCGTGGTCGTTGAAAAACGTTCACTTTCTGACCAACTAAACCCGCTTAAACATTCCTGTGGTGAGAACCCCATCTGACAAGGCAGGGCTAGCCGATCATCACCACGCCAAAACTCCACCAAAGCCAGTCAGCAAGTCACAACTCGCAACCTCATCAATATTATTGTTGCTATCATCATCCTCCGGCAGCAGAGATAGGTCTTGTCATCTCCGCCACTCTCTACTCTTAATCCCGCCTGTCGTGCCTCCCAATTTGCTGCCTTTGAGTCGCAATCCGCTGGGAGCAGTGTACCAGGCCCGGCCGTCCCACGACCCAAATCTCCTCCTACCGAAAAGCGACCACCGCAAGGAGCCAAAATTCGCATTCACCCCCGCTATACTCCTCATTGAAACCGGTACCGCCCGTTTACCTTCGCTCTTCGTTGATCCTCGATCAGTGACAGTATAACACCATGCCTGCACGCGCCATTACCCTTCCCGCCCGGTCTCGTTGCCTGCTTCGAGCATCACAACCGCAGATTGGCAGACCGTTCTCAACGCGGCCATCCTTGCGCTCGGCTGAAAGCCATGACCATTACGACCCACCATCCGGATGGCTATTCGGTGTTAAGCCAGGCCATAAGTACGTGAAAGAAGGTTGGGAAGGATTGTTCACATATGGCTTCGCTGGAAGCCTGATTCTCGCCGGAATCGCATATGCTTTCAAGCCTGATACATCGTACGTGAAATCCACTTTTGCTCTTCACTGTAGCGTGCAATTGAGGCATCTCCCGCATACTCTTAACTTCCCTTTTGTTTTTCCGGCTCAATCTCTTGGTTGATATCAGGCATATTCTAATATACTCATCTATAGGATACAAACATGGGCTCTTGAAGAAGCACGAAGAAGACTCGAGAAAGAAGGCATCCTTGAAGACCCAGAAACCCTACAAAAAGAATAAATTACATCACCCTATTTCGCCAGTTTCCATCTTTTCTGTGCTACACAACCGATTGACTGTCCACTTTAACTGTACATAGACTTATCAGGCAGGCTAGCTATGAGATCTCGAGAAAAAGACTTGTATTAAAGCCAAAGAATGCCAAAGATACATTGAAGACAAGTGAAGGAAGTTGGTGGTTATTTGCTTGAAATCATTCTCTGTTTCTATCCATAATTTTCCAAGTCTACTTATAATATTTGTCATATATCCAGTCATCAAACCGTCGGATAAATATCTGTTCGTCGTAAAAGGGGCATTTCACGGCGGATCTTCTTCAATGACTCTAGATCTATAACAGCCGTAGCTATTGATGGTACGGTATCTTCTGAAGTAATTTCAGCCATTACCTCACCCCATGGGCTTACTATCATTGAATGTCCGTAGCTTGTTCGTTTGGCGTTATGTGGTCCAATTTGCGCGGCTGCAACCACATAGGCTTGTGATTCGATGGCACGAGCACGAAGTAAAATCTCCCAGTGTGCCCGGCCCGTTGGGACGGTAAATGCAGAAGGATATGTAATTATATCAGCACCAAGGCGCTTGAGCGCAATATTAGTTTCTGGAAATCGAACCTAAGCTCATAACAATATATCAGTATGGTCAAGAGGGACAAAGATATGTCGAGGAAAGTGAGTGCCATACATCAAAACAAATCGCTAGCCCAACTCTTCCAACTGCCGTATCAAAGGGGGGCACTATCTCCATTCCAGGCTCAACAACCCTTCAGAGTACAGATAGTTAGCCAATCTACCATGCAGTGGTATTATGGCTGACGGAATGATGTAATTCAAACATACGCGCTCTCCTTAAGAACAGGTCCATCCTTGATATCGACATCAAAAAGATGAATCTTCTGATATCTCTGAGCAATCTTCCCATGCTCATCAATCCAGATTGAAGTATTCTTCACCCGCTCCCCAGCATCAGCAGGTTCATGAATACCAACATTAATCGGTAGACCAAACCTCCGTGCCTCTTCTTGTAGACCAGTTACAAATTCGTTCTTTTCTACCGGATGGGCAAGGGATATTGTCTCGGCGGGTGAAGAGGCTATATAGTCTGACGCTTCAGGGAGAAACAGAGCCTATCAGTCAATTATCAGGGATAAACTCTTCTAGAAAATACAGAGATATATAGCTATTGAGCCTCCAAAGACCTTAGCTCCGGCATCAACGGCCTGCTGTACTAATGCTCTGCAGTGGAACAGATTCCTGGATATAACGTTCGTTGAACATAGCTGCCCGACTGCCTGTAATCGGGATTTTCAATGAGCTGGCTGTAACTGGGATATCGTACACATACTAACGTACAATAAGGGCCATTTTTGCCTTCAAGAAACACCACGCCTCAATAAATCAGTATCAGCCAGCTGCTGGTAGATATCGCCGCTGTCGTCTAGGCCCGCCCACCTTCTGCCCTTATCAGATGCTGATAAGTCACGTGAACTTGATTTCTACGACCGCTCATGATAATTTTCAAGTCCAGCAGACTACAAGCATTTGATTATTTTCATTCAAGCTCCTTTTCGAAGGAATTCAGTTTCACGAATCTGTCACTGCGTAGTGTTTTATCCCTGCGAGATTTACAATTCGAAGGCCATGGGAACGGCTGTTATTGCATTCCATTGAACATCAATTTTCGCATAGCTGCTGAGATCCTCTACATAGGCGGCGCGATTCAAGCTGACCTTTATTCAAGATGAAGAGCTTAAGAAGAAATCGATCAGCAAACTCCCACGCCGGCAATGTATCTAGCAAAATATTCGTGCGGTCAACCAAGAGTGGGAAGGTTCAGAAGATAGTCCGCGAATTATACCTACGACAAGACATACCCTGCTCATCGAAGCTGTGCTCTGTGTGTCTATCTTATGCGCCGACAGATGCCAATGGCCATGGTACAATTTAATATCCCATAACTCTCTCTTAGCTTGCCTGTGTCTAACAGTCTCCTTCTCCAGTTGCTCCCTTCGTGCTATCCGAACGCCCCGCCGGCACAAAAAGATTTCCGCCTGGCCATTACCTGATCCCCGACACAAACGCGCTACTTAATGGAATGGACTTATTCGAACAAACAGGCTCATTCTACGACGTCGTTATACTCCAGACAGTACTAGAAGAGCTGAAAAACCAGTCCCTTCCACTTTACAACCGATTGATATCCCTCATCAGGAGTGAAGAAAAGCGATATTATCTATTCTTTAATGAATTTCGACTGGAGACGCATGTTAGAAGAGGGCCAGACGAGACTATAAACGACCGGAATGATCGCGCAGTCCGGACAGCGGCAAAATGGTATTCGGATCATCTGGCTGAAGTCAATAAAAGCAAGCAAGGTTCTACTATCCCGGAAATTGTGGTTATCACCGACGACAAGGAGAACTCTCGCAAAGCTAAACAAGAAGGTGTCACGGCATTATCCCTGGTGGATTATGTTTTAGATCTTGAAGATGCGGACAGGCTTTTGGATATGGTCAACGAATCCAAATTGGCGCGTGATTCGAAGCCCCAGAAAGGAGATATGCTATATCCTGAGTACCTGTCAATGTCCAAACTGATGACTGGCTTGAGAGCTGGAAATTTACACCAAGGAATCTTCAATGTATCGCCTTACAACTACCTTGAGGGTAGCGTCCAAGTGCCTGCCTTTGATAAATCGCTCCTTATCCTTGGCCGGGAGAATAGCAACAGATCTATAGCTGGAGATGTGGTTGTTGTGGAAGTGCTTCCGAAGGACCAGTGGAAAACCCCATCAACCAAAATAGTGGACGAGGAAACCCTGACCAAAGATGAAAACCCAGAATCCGAAGAGAATGAGGCCGTAATAACCGAAAGGGAAAAAAAGGTGCTTCAGGATGAAGTAAGGAAAGCTCACGGGCGGGGCGTAGAGGGCCAACCCCAGCCAACCGCAAGGGTTGTCGGAATCGTGAAGAGGAATTGGCGTCAATACGTGGGACATATAGATGGTGGCTCATCAGGGTCTCAACTATCGGCGGGTCGGCGCCAACAAACCGTGTTTGTCATCCCAATGGATAAACGTACACCGAAAATCAGAATACGCACCAGACAAGCGAACGAACTTCTCGGTCAAAGAATATTGGTCACAATTGATGCCTGGGAGAGAGATTCTCGATACCCAGTGGGGCACTTCGTACGCTCTCTTGGAGAAGTGGAAACCAAGGGTGCCGAAACAGAGGCACTGCTGCTTGAATACGATGTACAGTATAGACCGTTCCCTCAAGCAGTACTAAACTGTTTACCACCAGAGGGCCATAACTGGAGGGTGCCTCCTAAAACCGACGAGGTGGGCTGGAAGGGAAGGAAAGATTTAAGGGATCTTCTAGTGTGCAGCATTGACCCGCCTGGCTGCCAGGATATCGACGACGCCTTGCATGCTCGACCACTGCCTAACGGTAACTTTGAAGTTGGCGTCCATATCGCAGATGTCTCCCACTTTGTTCGGCCCAATAATGCGATGGACACAGAAGCCAGTATGCGTGGAACAACAGTCTACCTCGTTGATAAACGAATTGACATGTTGCCTATGCTTCTCGGAACCGATCTTTGTTCACTTAAGCCCTATGTCGAACGTTTCGCATTTTCGGTCCTTTGGGAAATGACTCCATCGGCGGAAGTTGTATCGGCCACTTTCACTAAGTCTGTTATAGCCTCCAAAGAGGCATTCAGCTATGAACAAGCACAACGTCGGATCGATGACCAAACAAAGACTGACGACCTAACCCAGAGCATGCGTACTCTTTTGAAGCTCTCGAAGCTTCTACGCCAGAAACGAATGGATGCAGGTGCTCTCAATCTTGCCTCGCCAGAGGTCCGAATTGAGACAGACTCCGAATTATCCGATCCCGTTGCAGATGTAAAAACCAAAGCACTCCTCGACACGAACAGCCTTGTCGAAGAAATGATGCTTCTCGCCAACATCACTGTTGCAGCTAAAGTTTACCAGTCTTTCCCCCAAACTGCACTCCTCCGTCGACACGCAACCCCACCTCCTTCGAATTTCGAAGGCCTTATTGCACAGCTCTCCAAAAAGCGTAACCTTACACTTGATGTATCAAGCTCATTAGCCCTTGCAAATTCTCTCGATAACTGCGTCGATCCTCAAAACCCCTTCTTCAACACCCTCATCCGAATCCTCGCCACTCGCTGCATGACATCAGCAGAATATTTCTGCGCGGGAACCCAAGCGGAGTCTGAATTCCGACATTATGGGCTGGCTTCGCATATCTATACCCACTTCACCTCTCCCATCCGCCGATATGCTGATCTCGTCGTCCATCGACAACTAGCAGCTGCAATCGGTTATGAAGGCCCTGGCGCTTCTGCAGGCGAAGGATTGGCAACTCGCGGCAAGTTAGAGGATATCTGCAAGAATATTAACCACCGACATCGAAACGCCCAGTTTGCCGGTCGTGCTAGTATAGAATACTACGTCGGCCAGGCGCTTAAAGCTCGCGGCGAACAAGAAGCAGCCCGGTTGGGATCCGATATGGCTACCGGCGTGGATGAGGAAGGATACGTGATGCGTGTGTTCGACAATGGTGTAGTCGTTTTCGTCCCACGGTTCGGTATCGAGGGGATTGTTCGACTAGAAGATTTCACCCTCCCATATCAAAAGGGCAAGTCTAAAGGACCCTCAACTAGCGAAGAAATACAGGCTCTTGCTAGAAGAGAGAGTGAGTTTGACGCTGAAGAGTACTCGCTTAAAGTCTGGGAAAGAGATGCGGAAGATAATAAGGACGGGGCTAGCGATAGTCAAGCACGATCTAAAGAGAGTATTGTGGTTGAGCTGTTTGATAAGGTCAAGGTAAATGTTAGTTCTGTCAAGGAAGAAAAGGGCCGGGGAGCAGGAAAGAGGAGAGTGAGGATTTTGATTTTAGAAAAGGCGTGATTTTTTATTGTTAAATGTGACCATCATGATTCATTGCAATTTATGCTTATCAAAATTAATTGTATAGAATGAGTACGATGTAATAAGATATCCTAACGCCATATTGTTCCCAGAAGGATGCATAAGATAAGCTGACTGCGAATGGATATTTACAAGTACTGCCATATTTCACGACGACAAACTTATGTACTATACAAAAGAGAATACTTTCCGTCGCCAAAGCAATCGCTATACCTTGCCCCAGACCATCATTCTCCGCAGCAGAGGAACAGGTGCCCATGCCCGTATATTAACTGCAGGAGCATTGTTTGATGTCGCTAGCAGTTCTCCCGGATTACTCGAGACTCCCGCATCCGGCTTTCCTTCAGTGACGCCGCCGAATTGTATGCTCCTAGCCCTCTCCTCTGCTTTGCGCTCATTATCGGCTATTTTCCAACCACGGACAACCCAAAGACATAGGCCTCCCACTATATAAACTAACCCGCTGAATATCTGTGCATACAAGTAAATCCCCGAAGTTTTCGAATCATCCTTGAGCACGAGGCCGATCGGCTCCGAGACAGTGGTGGGCGGCACCATGAGAACCCACGTAATGCTCAATCCGGCAGGTAATTCCTGCAGCCCGATAATCTCAGCGCAGACAGGGCCGACGGTAGTCCAAAAGGTACCAGCGACCGTACCGACAATGATGGCGAAAAAGCAAAGAACCCCCATATTAAGCGCGGGGATCCAAATGGCAAGACAGAAGATACCACACAGGATTGTGAAAAAGATAGCCATGTTCAAACGACCATACTGGTCACTGACGTAGCCAACCACAGGTCGCCCAAGGGCTTGTCCGAGATTCAGCACTGCGCCGACAATACTCCCCTGATGCGGCGTGAGTCCGATCGAGAGCGCGAAATTGGGCAGACTGAAGAGCAAAACGACATAACCGAGTAAAGATAGGACTCCCCATGCCTGCATAAAGAGGAACTCGGGCCGTTTCAGTAGCGGGAAGTGGAAAGCGCGGTATTTACTTCCAACGGCTTTATTGCGGTCTCGCATGAGATTGCACGCTATCAGATTCATGGTCATGGAGCATAGGCCAAGGACACGAAAGGTCCAGCCTAGGCCGTGACTGCTAAGCAACGCGCCGGCGGCAAGAGAGTAGGCTAGCCCGCCGAGTCCAGATCCAGCGGCGGTTAGGGATACGGCGATGCTTCGTTTGTGGAGAAACCATTGAGCGGAGATACCCACGGAAGCAATAAATATCAGACCCATCCCGAAGCCGAAGCAAACACCCTGGCTTAGGAAGATGTGCCATTTTTGAGTAGCGAAGGACGCTCCAATGAAGGAAGCAGTCTGTAGGCACACCCCGATGTTCAGGACAGTCCGATTGCCGTATAGGCTGATCATGTATGTGACCAGTGGTGCGATTAGGAGACAGCAGGACATACTAAGGCCTCCTGTGAAGGCGTATTCAATTGGGCTTGTATTGGGAAATATATCATTAGTGAGATAATAGGATAGAAAGACTCCGTAGGACTATCGATGTGTAAGTAGTAGGGTATCATATTAGCGGAGGGAAAGGGGTAGGTATATTCACACTGTTTACTCCCCAGGTATTGCCATTTATAACAGCAGAACAGGCAACGCAGACCCAACCGTAGCCTCCATCAGGAGGGACGTCTTCGGGTTTATCTTCAGAGCTCTCATCTGAGGTGTTCTGTACCTCGTCGTCATTTTGATGCTGATTCTGCTCTGATATTCCATGGCTCCACTGCTGTTTTTCACTAGAAATAGGCCTCGGGACACCACTGGCTTGATGCGACACAGGTGAAATCGACGGGTCTTTTGTCATTTTAAACCCATGAAGCAAGAAAAAGAAAGAGAAACAGAAAATAATTAGCAGTGTAATTTTGCTAACTAGAGGAATTCGATCGCTTTTTAATTAGATCATTCTTCAGGCTAACAGACAGCCGAGATCTCTCTCCCGAGGCCATCTTAGCAAGCAAGGCAAAAGAAGCGCAGTTTTCGCGCATTTTTCACGCATTTCGCCCCTCTTTTGGGCTCTTTTTACCCCGGCAGCTCTTCGGGATGGTCGTATTTATGTATTAGTTATGGAGCCCAGAAGGTCTTCGCCTATGCCGGCTTCGTTCAGCGTCGCCGAAGCGCCGCTTTCCAGGCTGCCGACCGACCCGTAGAGTACAAGGTGAACCAAAACGTATAGTGAACCATAACGTTATGTAGTGAATCATAACGTTATGTACTGCGTAGTATGAATAGACGAGATGATGTTTATATTTATATATTATAGATATTAAATAGTTCAACTGATGATCCACGTTCATGTTACAGAGTACTAGCCAAGCGATGTTGCTGGCAGCTCGTTGGGTTTTTGTTGTCCCTCGCAACCAACTCTGACTTGTCGCTTGTTGATACGCAGCTTTCTTTGGGGTTCCAGCCAGCCATCGTCGGCTTTGGGCTGCTGCTGCTGCTGCTTGCATGAATCTCAATATATTTATTAGGTATCAATTAAGATCGCCTTCAGACCTTTTCTCAACCAGTCTCTCTTTTACTGTACCGTATTCAAGTGCTAGATATTCATCTCCAGCATCATAATTGCATCCATTCTATTCTAACATCCATAATTACTAACCTAGGATACTATCTATACTCATGTCATACTGTTGAAGCTTCATGTTTAGTTAGAACGTCATGAATTCTGCGAGATTCAAGCCCGGAAACCGAAAGGTGTCTCCTCCATCACCTTCGTTCATGTCGGATGGACAGCTTGGTAAGAGTTGCTGCATCTGCTCTGGGATTGCTCTGTTGATAGTTAAGCTAACATGCAGCTCAACCTCCTAAGCGCAGTACCTTCGTGAGCTTCGAACTAACCGTCCTCCCCGACCGAATGGTTCTCGCCCTTTACCGTCAAAAGATACGCCGTCCTCAGCTCTGTCGCCAGAGAAAGATCTGCCTCCCAGGGCATCTTCTTCGCTCTCTGTCAGAAGTTCTGCCAGGAGTACAGCTGCCAAGTTGGATTCTGTTGACTCAATCTCACGTTCTTCCAGTGCACTTTCTCATCGTCGGTTCCCCTCTGAGGTATCTTCGTTCAGTGGCTCCAGTGCAAACATAGCTACTCCGCAAGGTAGCCCTTATCGCAGCTCCGGTTACTATACCTCGTCCACCACCTCGATTCCAACGGCAGTCTCACCCGGTAGCCAGTATCGTGAGAGTGGGCAGAGATGGATGGAAAGACAGGAAGCCCGGTCATTGCGGACCGCCTTGGAGGAGATGGACTTGCAGGATGAGGAGGAACGGCTGTTTGCTGCTGCACAAGAGGAGGCTTCAGAATTGGTTCTCAGCCATCAGAACCATGGATTCCCTGCCGAGAACCCACATGCACCTTACAAAAACCCCGATATATTTCGACCACGCCAGGAAAAAGAGGGCCACAAAGAGGAGGACAAAGAGGAGGATGGCCATGGTCATGGTAACCGTTCAACAGCCGACAGTTCTAGCGGGACCAACAACACTAAACCTCCCCGTACGGCGCGAAACTTGTTTCCAGAGGCCTCATGTAGTCTCCGAGTCAAGAAACAAAGCTCACTAAGAAGGCGGTCAAAGGGGAATCTGAATGCGCTCGCCGGAACTGCTGTCCAGCCTATTCGGCGCCATTCTGGCCGGAGAACCTTCAGTGGTGACTCTTCAAAGGGAGTGTTCAGAAACCCTGAAGATTATATCTATGAAGAACCTGAAGATACGGACGAAAGCAGCGAGACTAAGGGGGCTGGTTTGGAGCCAGTTGCCTCTCCCTTGGGACTTAAATCGCGGAACTCGGTCGTTCAAGGAGCTCGTCCCATTCCCAATCGATCGGGCACAATACCCGTGAAGGAGAGAATCAACCGATTCGATATCCATAAGAATCCACCAACTCAGTCCAGAAATCCGTTCTATACATCCAATGCAGAGATTCCACCAGTTGTGGAGGACAGTGAAGAAAAACCACCCATGAAAAATGGAATAGAAATTCGAAATGACGATATCCGCGCTGCAACGAGCATGAAGCTTAAAGACCGTAGTTCGAAACTTCCAATGCCAACAATGGTCAGCGACCGCCCTGGACGTCCAATCGTGAGCTTTGAATCTGGCTGGAAGGCGCAAGAGAACGAAACGCAATCCAAGCCACCAGAAATCATTATCAGACCAGATATTGAAACAGATTCTGTCAAACAAAAAGAACAAAACGCCTCGCCAAACAGCACACCCCGAGCCGTCACTCCAGCAATCCCGACCATTAGTATTGGCGATGAAGACTCGACAACGCCAGAGATCCGGGTTTCACCCCTAGGACCTACGATATCAGAAATGGAGGTTCCGAGTAAGAGTCCAGCACGAGCATTACCGGACCCAGCTAACTATAAAAACGGAACCAAAACTCACAAGACAGTAACAACAGTCGGGTCTGTTACCAGGAAGCACCAAACACTGACCCGAGCCGGCGTCCCCACAGCCGTTTGCGCAGCGTGTGATTTGGCCATTGCAGGAAGAACAGTCACTGCTTGCTCTCTTCGTCTCCATCCCGAGTGTTTCTCCTGCCACCACTGCAGCACACCGTTAGAATGCGTTGCATTCTACCAAGAGCCCGACGCCAAGCGCAAGGAAAGATTAGAAAATACAGACCCCAGCGACGACGACGCCCAATTCCCGCGTTTCTACTGCCACCTGGATTTCCACGAATTATTCAGCCCGAGATGCAAAAGCTGCAAAACCCCCATTGAAGGCGAAGTCATAATTGCCTGTGGAGCAGAATGGCACGTTGGCCACTTCTTCTGTGCAGAATGCGGCGATCCATTCTCTTCTACAACCCCATTTGTAGAGAAGGAAGGCTTCGCATGGTGTGTTCGATGCCACTCCCGACGCACCGCGTCCAAATGCCAGGGCTGCAAACGGCCCGTACTCGAGGATACCGTCATCACAGCTCTCGGCGGACAATGGCACGATAAATGTTTTGTATGTAGTGAATGCAACGGCTCATTTGGTGCTGAAGGCCGCTTCTTCGTCAGACAGGGGAAACCCAGATTTACTGCTCGTGGGAGACAGATCGGCGGACCCGTTGAACAGGCAGTCTGCGAAGGCTGTGAAGCCAAACGCCTAAAAGCCTGACCTTTTTTTTAAAATAACGATAGCAGTTTATGAGACGACGACTTTCTCCCTGTTCGCTCCCTTTTTCATTTCCTTTGTGATATTCTAGTTGCATTCATTGATGATTTGCTCAACTCCTTTGAAAAAACATGCTAAAATGAGGTTTATGATGTTCCATTCCTTGCTCTAGTTGATTAAAATGCGCCATGTCATATTTCCTACTCTCTCGGGTCTCTCTTCTTTGTAACTTTTCTGTTTCTGTTATTTTCGGCATTTAGGGGAGCATTTAAGAGTCTTATACTTGGCAATGATATTCTGCACCTGCGGCCATTGAATTGGATTTATACTCACATTTTATAGTCTTATATCAGGCTCATAATGGTTATATCTCGCCGTCCTGCTGCACACCATATATAGCTTCCAAGCTGTTAAAAAAGCCCTCCCAAATCATCTAATCCCATCCCTATTAACCTATCACGACCATTCCGGATCCTTCTTCCGCCTCCATACAGCGATAAATTTCTGTCCCCCATTCCTCGTAACCTTCTTCCCTTCCTCAGTCTCGTCCCTCATGACCCTCACACATTCATCCCCAGCCAACTCCTCGTCACTAATCCGTTCCCACAAATCACATATCCCACTTCCATTCCCACTTTCTACCCTCTCCTCACCCTCGACAGCCTTTCCTTCAAAATGCGCCACCATCCACTTATGTAGATCCTCCACGTCAGTAATGGTATATACCTTCCCACCAGGCCTCAGCACAAAAGCATACTCTGCATTCAGCGTCGGAGAAACAATCCTCGCCTTGTGCTTGCGAGCTTTAAAATGCGGATCCGGAAAACAGATGAATATTTTCGAAAGTTGATGTCGGGAGAAGAAGTTCGGTAGGAACTTCATGGTGTTTGCGCGCAGGGCGGATATATTCTGATAACTCGGCTTGGAGGACGAAGAAGAAGACGGTGCTGGCGAGTTATTCTCTTCTTGTATCCCATCATCGTTGTTGTTGTTGTCTTCCTTTGGCTTTAATTCTCGTGGTACAGATGGCACAGGCTGTCTGGAGCGAAGGGCGTGGATTTTCGACGTTACGTATTCCAGAACCTGTGAGCGGATTTCCATACCTGGAATAAAACCGTGTTAGCTTCCTGATATCATCGTGGGTTGACTTTTGGGGGTATATTTATCCATACCAACCATCAGGGTATCTGGCATCAATGGCGAAAGGGCCATTAATAAACCCCCAAACCCACACCCTATATCTGCTATCTCGACATTTTTCACCAGCCGCCTTGATCCAGCTAGATTTGTCTTCTGAACATCAGGGTCTATAAATGAGGGAAAATGCGCCGCCCAATCCATATGGTCTGGGCTGAGGGGACTGTAGTATTCTCCGTTTATTGATTAGTTATCTTGACAATTGTAGTATCGCTATCTGTAAATGAGGTACAATCGCAGCCAGGACTCACTATTCTAATCTATGATCCGCGAACGGGTTCGCATGAGCTCGCTGCCTGAAAAACTTCTTGCTAGGAAGTTTTGCCGACTTCTCTTCTGTGAGTTGCTGTCGGTATTTTTGACGGTGAGCGCGTTTTCCTGTAGGGCCCGGCATGCTGGGCCAAGTCAATATAATACTTTCGTTACAATTGATTTGGTAGAAGAGAAGTGCTTGCGGTCTCGTAAAGCGCAAAAGTGGTGACTTTCGACTGTTTGGCGGGCGCAAGATTTTGTGGTTTGAAGGTGAAGCTTCGTGATTGGCTGGAGATCGAGCTTGTTCAACGCCCCCACAAAAAGCAATCTTATCTTATCAGGACCGCGGAGAGTGATCACGATGGACGACGAGATGCTTTTGTTCATACAACTGACTATATATTAAGGATATACAGGCGATATTACAGTGAGAGGCTTGATATACCTTTCATACTAAACCCTCACTATATACCCATCCGCTCTCATGGACTCCGCATCAGCCATCTCAGGCGCAACACTTACCCCCCCGTTCGCATTCCCAGTAACCTATTCATTCCCGCCTTTCTTCACCCTACAACCTAACACTACCACCCGCCTCTCACAGTTCCAGAAATGGTCCTCGTTGATACAATCCTACTGTCGCCATCACCGCATGTATCGCCTCTCACTCGTGGATGCAGCTGATACCCCGCTTTTCCACAATGCACAACTACGGAAACGTCTGAGTTTGGCCGATATAAGAACAGTTATTGACTGGATGGTTAGCCCAGAGGGTGGGAAACGCGCGGAATGGATAGGTGGTGAACTTGGGGGGAAAGCCGCTGCTTGGATATGGTGGCGGCGACCAGAGGAATGGGCTGGGGTGATCTCAGACTGGGTAACTAAATTAAATTATGCCTCTCTCATCCATGTTGATCGGCACATCTGACTGACGTTTAAATATTATGTAGGTTGAAGAAACTGCTCAGAAGAATACGGTTCTTACCCTGTATGAGCTGACGGAGGGGGAGACTACCATCTCTCAAGGTTTGATTCTCTCATCCATGATAAACCTATAGGGAGGCTAAAGTTATATGTTAGATTTCCATGGGATGGATTCGGATGTGCTTCAGAAATCCCTTCAAGTACTTGTCAAACAGGGAAAGGCACAGGTGTTTGGCAGCGAGGACCAGCAGGGTGTCAAGATCTTTTGAGGAGGGTAGGGGATTTACAAAGGTTAGTCCAGGCAAGTTTTTGAACAATATCATGAATTTAATCATGTTATCATTAGATTGGAATATTTTTACAGCGCCATCACAAAGCACTGCTCAGGTACCCTTATATGCCGAGGAATATATAAGACAAAGACGCTATATGACAGAATTGGAACAAGTCGCTCAAAAGGAATTAAGAAAATGGAAAGGCAATGAACCCACGTCGATTGATCGGCTGGTTGGCCTATCAAATAAGGCCCGACGGAGCGATCAACTAGTCGTCTTTCATCTCGATATCTGCCTCCGATAAATCATGTTGCCTGTTCACTCGCCATTCCTGGCTCATCGCAATATCCAACAGCCAATCGATGCTGACGATTCTAGGGGTTCGTTTCGCGTTTTGAGCGAGTGTTCGAAACTTATTCCAGAGCTTCACGTCGCTCTTGTCCTTGTTGCTGATAAGGTAGACCTCGTCTGGCTGGCCATCTTGGGCATCATCGACACCTCGCCGTCGTCCACCAATGATTACTCCTGGCCGACCACGGAACATCACACATTGACCACCATTCGTTTCAACGATAGGCTTAAGTGCGTCGAAGCCGCCACGGATGTTCTCAACGCAAAAAATAGTAACCCCCTGAAGGAGTTGGTGGTTGTTGATCTGCGCCCTCTGGAGCGCGTCTTCCAGCTTGAAGGCAAACTTTTTCTCCGTAGCTTCATCTCGCAACAAATATTCATTAACGTCAAATAACTCACCCTGTTCAATGCAATCCGTCACAAAATCACATGATATGAATATTGGCGCGTACGTTATGGCGTTGACAAATTTATGAGTTCTTAAGATAGACGGTGCTGCCAAATGGGTACACCGAGAGATATCTTGAACTACAAGAATTCCAAGATCCCGTAATTTTGACTGTTATCAAGTGGTTAGCGAGCTAATATGCTTCGGCCCGGTAAAAATAGATAGAGTAAAAGGGAAAAGACCAACCCTGTCTGATTCTTCTAGTTTACCCTTCCCCACCCATCTATTATATCCAGTAATAACCAGACGCATTGTAACTGGTGATCTCGTGGTTTTCAGCTTTTTTGCTTCTTTCGATTCATCCATATCGGATATATCCTCAGGTTCGACTGATCGCTTTTTCGTAATTTCCTTGTCACCACTCTTCCGCCTGCCCCCATAGATCACCCCTCCTACCCTTTTCTTCTCCTTTTCGTAAAGTACGACATCAGGAGCAATCTCTTGTAGTCGAGCTGCAGCCATATCCTTTGATTTTCGGCTTCCTGTCGTGGAAGGAGTTTGGTTTTCTTTCTCTTCGGCAAGAAACCTTGAGATTAAAGGGGTCTGCAAGTTCCGGTTCGCAGATCTGTTCCCAGTTGTTGATTCTTGGGGTCCTTTCGGTGTTCTCAGTACTTTCTCACTTTCGGCGACCGTTTTATTCGATCTTGTTTTGGATACTGGAGTGATATCTTTTTCAGCGGCACCTGCAGTTGAAACATTGTTAACCTTTTGTCGCTTGGTTGCTTCTGAGGAACGGGAGGCAACGGGAGAGGACTCGGCGGGGAAGAAGTGCTCTTCAACCGCGAATTTGTCTATCCTCGTTCGACCGACGACTTCTCCAAGGTTTGTCCTTCGAGGGAAATGTGTGTAGCGTGGTTCTGAGATTGTTTGAAGCTGCCATTTGGCATAGCTTTCCTCAAGCCAAAGGTGGTTCACAACGTGGATGTTCCATTCTTTAGCGGCAGTGCATTTCTCACTATTTCCATGGGCTGTGATAAGATGGGTATTATGCTGTTTCAGTGTCTTTGTGCATTCAGCACCCGCCGCAGCAACCAGATTTTCCAAATATGTTCGAGCCTCGCCGGCATAATTAGACAAACTGATCTGGAAAGATTCGAAGCCAGGAATTCCATTCCGTGCAAGGGGATAGTGAAGGAGCCGTCGAAGGGGCGATGTCCACGCATTATGTGTGATTAGGTGGTAAAGCCATGAGAGATTTCCGACGTCCTTCCCTGATCTGGATGCCGTCTTATAATCGTCTCCCTCTCGATAGCGACAGACATAGATATCTGTATCACAAACATTATGCACTATTTCACCACCACCCTTCGTTATCAGTTCCTCAATAGATTGCAACAATCGCTCTCCAATGTTCAGATCTCCTGATATCATGACCTTTTTATTGGCAAATACGTTGAATTCATGCCGCGTGTCTCCAGATGGTTGGAGCGGAGCTGGTAGAGAGCTAGGTTCTGGGGTAGATGCACCGATTACGTCCTTATTTGACAAAATTCTGATAGGGGCGTCATAGCCTGCGCGGAGTATTTCAGGGTCGGGGAACATGTACGGGCGTTCGTCTATTCTCTTTCGGAGTTTCAAACAGTCATCGAACCTATTACAATCAGACATCTGCTCTTTCAAAACATGTATGTCCGTAATATGCTTACCAATGTGGGAGTACTATCTTGATTTTCAAGCCTCTCCTTTTGGCAGCAGCGCATTTCTCGGATCCCATAGCAAGGGTCACTAAATGTGTGGTGCTGCTTGTGAGCCTAGGCGTATACAGACCGCCCATAGCCAATACCCCCCCTACGATAGCATCTTTATCGCCTTCCGGGATATCAATGCAGCTAACGACAACATCATTTAGAAATAGCCGAGGGTCGGGGTTAAATTGTCGGGGGTTTAGAAGTTTAATCTTTGACAGTGAAGCATCAATCCACTGTGGCTTCACGACCGGTATAAGGGCATCACAAGCCGCATCGTGACCAAGAAAATCGATTGTGGAAGAAATGATATGGCTATATTCGTCCGGCTGCGGGAAGGGATTTGGGGGTTCATGGATGGTCACCTCGCCGTCATGATCTCGTATAGTCGCCGATAGCTATAAGAGAAGTGTCAGGCTTGAACAGGGTAAGCTTCAATAGTCGAGGAATTCGCTTACTTGTTCCGCAAGCTGAGTATCAAGCTGTGGGGAGCAGACGATACAGAGTCGGCTTTGGGCAAATAATCCGCTCTCATCCTGAGGTTGATTTTCCGCCATGATTACGGTATATGCACGCTGAAACGAGAGATATATCAAAGCATTAATAAAGTAGTACAGAGATAACAACTTCCATCAAAGCCTTCTTTGCTCAACTGCTCATCTCGCAGCCAAGATTGTTAGGCGGCGACTTCATCCTATTTACAAAACGCGAAAGTTGCTCGCGACGCGTTTGATTAGTTACCAGCCCACGTGATCCCACTATAAATACACTGTTTACGTCATTTTCTCATTAGATATTTCGTCGTTCAAATACAAACGACGAGAGAGAGACTTCAAGAGTTTGAGATGGAAAATATACGACTGACATTTACCTAGTAGGAGAAAGAAGAAAGCCATCATACAGCAAGTCATTCGAACAAGCTGAAATGAAACTACCGGGCCTAGTTACATAATCACCCGAAACCCATGTGCCTCGGCTGCGGCTGTATCTCTAATTATCTCCGGGCCAAGTATGGGGTAGCAGACGGCTGCATTTCCCCATGGCAGTTATCCTTGTGGCCATCTGCTGTCTTTGCCCATCAAAGATAGAACAAATCTTTGGCATCAGTCCGACACCCCCATCTACCAGAGCCTGATACCTCAAAGCGAGGTGATTGAACAGGATGCCGGGCCCATTCCGCGTGGTAGAACATGTTGTTCCATGCCAAAATATACGAGAATACCCAGGAGCCATTGCGGTTGAAGAGGATGAAGAGAACCTCAAGCTGGCGGTAAAGCAATATATACCACTGGATAACCCAACCCCTCAGCCCGGCGATGTCACTATCCTAGGCGCTCATGCAAACGGGTTCACCAAGGTGAGAATTTGTCGCCACTGAATACCCAATCTACGAAAAGTCGTTTCTAACTGTTCATCGTAGGAACTATACGAGCCCCTTTGGGAAGAAATATATGCCCGCTCCAAACAAAACGGATTTCGGATTCGAAGTATATGGATAGCCGACGTAGCACACCAGGGCCAGAGTGGAGTGCTCAATGAAGATATTCTGGGAAATGACCGTGAGTTGCAGATATCCCTCCGTAGCACGCGACAGCTGCCTCGCTTACTGACAGTAATGAAATTAGCCTCCTGGTTGGATCATTCGCGTGACTTGCTGCATCTTATCAACCTCAAGCGAAAAGAGATGCCTCGTCCCATTGTTGGAATCGGACACAGCATGGGCGCGAATATGATGTACGTGCCCATGTCCATATACTCCAATGAATACCTTCTCACACTCTCACTAGTACAAGCCTAGCACTCATGCATCCCCGACTCATAACTTCCCTAATATTACTCGACCCCGTAATTGCAAGAACCAGAGTCCCCCCTCCAGGCTCCCCGCACCATACTAAAGAAGGCTTCGTCTTCCCTACCACAACCGCTTCAACACATAGACGAGACATCTGGCCATCCCGCGAAGCCGCAGCAGAGTCATTCCGGAAATCCAAATTCTACCAATCCTGGGATCCACGCGTTTTAGACCGTTTCATCAAATACGGCCTTCGAGAACTCCCAACCGCCATCCACAGGCTGGAGAACAGCTCAACTGAACTACCGAAGACTGAAAAGACCGTAACACTAACCACGACTCTCCATCAAGAAGTATTCTATTTCGGTCGACCTAATTTTAACGGATCGCCAAAGCTGGGTATCCCACTCAACCGCCGGACGCATCCGGATTTGGAATATATTTCACTAGGCGGGTATCCATTCTATTGCCCAGAAGCGCATAAGACGTTCATGCAACTACCCCACCTACGTCCCAGTACGATGTACATTTTCGGCGAGAAATCAGATCTGAACGGACCAGAGGAAAGAGAGGATAAGCTTCAAGTCACTGGAACCGGTTTAGGGGGTAGCGGTGGCTATCCGGAGGGGAGAGTTAAGCCAGTCATTCTGCAGGGGGCGGGACACCTGGTTCCCCTGGAAGCAGTCAATCAGACTGCTGACTTCTCAGCGGAATGGATAGGAGCAGAGCTCAAACGCTGGCGATCTGACGAAGAGGAATTTAGAAAAGAGTGTGCGGGAAAATCGCGAGTTGAAAGGATGACTATTGACGATGCGTGGAGAAGCCATGCCAAGCGACCTGCCCGGAGGCGTAAACCGGCGGAAACCAAATTATAGACACCGTGCAAGACGTACTTGGTATATATATTTTATGCATTTTCTTTTAAGCATAGACGTAACGTCAATAAATCTAGAATAAATAGCATATATCTATGTACAAATAAGGGAAGATTTCATTGCAAATCATCAGTAGCGAGCAAGATCCAAAGGGTGGAAAAAAACAGGTAAAAAAACTCCCCCGTAAACTTTGCCTCTATTGCGCCGATATTTCGCCGTTCTAACAACCTCCTTTGCCGAAAGGCAAAACGAGAATGAAACAAACAGGTCATAAAAGAAGAAAACATGTCTCGTCTAGGTGTATTCTAACAGGGGTTCTGTTAAGAAAAAAACAAACGACACATCGAGTCTTTTTTCTAAAGCATGTAAATGTCTGCAATAGCGAAGATTCGAGAAGAGGTGTGTTGCGAGAAGGAGGGTGAACTGCCAGCTAGTTAAGCTTGACTGCATTTGATCCGTTCATGACTGGCTTGGGGATTTCTTGGACACGAACGATATCTGCCCAGTTGTAGAAACGGGGCCAGTGCAACTTGTACTCGTCCTGGCGGCCATTGAGGCAGTGGCGAAGCCAGATTCCCCACAAGATGTACATATAGGCTCCAATTCCGGTCAAAAGATGCCTATCACTTGGTTAGCGCTGAGCAAAGAACAATAGGAGTTGCATAAAACAAGTAGAACTTACCACCAGCCATGGCCTTCGAGGAATATTCCCCAGGGAAGACCAATGTGTTGGCGCCAACCGCGGAGCCTTGAACAATATGCATTATCCAAGTTCCAGATCAGGAATCCACCGAGGAAAGTGATCAGGCCGTAAGCAACCATCATCCACATGTCGTTGAGGATGGCGAGATCTCTGGTATCTTTAAAGTGCTGCTCATCCCTCCCAGGTGAAGCGAGAAGGGAGCTGGACGAATCAGCCGGAGTCTGGCTTGGCTGTCTGCGACGAGATGGGCGTAGTTTGGTTTCCATAATCCACATGCTGCGCAGGAGCACGACAATAGTCAGGATCGCATAGGCGTTCTGGTGGAAGCGTGGGTCCTGGAGGTAGTGATAGTAGAGGGTGATAAAGATGGATAGGCCGGTTAGACCGAGTCCAAGAATCATCCGGTGTCGGTAGGATTTCGAGTATGAGAAGGTGGCATAGCACATCAAGCATGTCGTGTAGATCATAGAGAGCTCATCAACAAGCTGCATGGGATCTAGATGCGTTGACTCGAGTCAGCTAGGAGTGTACATAAGAAATTGAGGGCCAGGGACAAAGCCTGAAGATGACTTACATTTGAGAGTTGAGTGGAAAAGAAAACTTCCAGTCCCAACGACAAGGTATCCCAGAAAGGCGACCTGGAAAATCCAGTCATGACCATTCTTCCGGCAACTTCGAATACCCTTGATCCCCAGGAATATGAATAGGCAGTTGGTTATAGAATTCACGATCTCTGCAGCATATATAGTAGCGTAGTAGTCCTAGAAATGAACAAAAAAGTCCATTAGTATTGGTTTTTACCTGATGGGGTGATCGTAGGATCTACCCGCGGGGTTCCGCCACATATGAGGGGGGGATCATACCTCTTCACACCAATTCAGAGTTGAAGTGACAGGCGACCAGTAGCCATCCCCTGCGGGAGGATATGGTATAGAGAAAGGCATAGATAATGAGTTTCCTACGCGGGACAAAAGCAGAGACGTGGAATATTGAAGAGTGTCAAGTGGACAAGGGAGTGTATTTGAAGAGTATAAAAGAGGAGAAGAAAAAGGAAAAAAGAAAAGAAAAAGAAGAGCAGCGACAACTAAGCAGGTGAACAGTGATAAGGTTTAAGTTAGCTGCGTCCAGAAGAAAGACCAGGTAAAAGGTGGTATCACAGTCAAAAATCGATATAAATACAGGGCATTGCCTCGAAAACCATGGTACGATAAAGAAAAGCCTATTGAGAGGCGAGGGCAGTCGCCTTCAGAATGCGAAGAACTCCAGGATATCGGAACGGCTGAAGGCGTGAAGCCAGGAACCAAAGGAAGCGCATTTGCGAGACGGTGAAGGCGAAGAGAATAATGTCTTTCGCCGACAAAAGATCGAAGATGTCATCAAAGTCCACATTTATCCCACTGCATACTTTTTTTATGCCTAGGCTTTTATGTAAGCCACACTTTTTATCCACACACGTGATCCGGACAGGGCACAAAAATCGCGCTTCTCCAACCGCCGCCCAGCAAAAGATGCAAGGAAGGCAAAAAAATAAAAAGAAAAGCTCTTGTGGAGGCCCGGAGTTTTGGCGGGGGGTTAAACCAGCAGACCGTGTCGAGGCTGGTTCACGGCTGAATCCAGCGAACCCTCATCAAGTTCCCCCTTTGTGTTGCACAGAATGGAACCTTGGTGAAACGTAAACCGAGGACAATGTCATGGTTCTGCCCAGCGTCGGTACACAGCATTATGCGTCGTTTGTCTGCTTTACCAAGCTTTGGAGGACAGTATCATAATCATCATCATGCGCCTCGGGTGGATGATGAGGATGTGGTATCCTTAACCCTGTTGGGTAAATGGAAGCCATATCTTCGGATGCTGTTGTATGTATGTCGGGCCATCTCTCATCATTGCTGGGATTATATCTGAGTTTCCAAGCTGTATTTTGCTATGTGTGTGCATGGAGCCACGTAGGACCAGCTATCACCTCTTCATCATGCAAGGGACTGCATGGTAAGAACACCAAAAAATTGAGTCTTCGATTTTGCGATATTTCAGACAGCGAAAAAAACGGTTGAAATAATTAAAAGAAAGTCCCATCGTTGGTAACAATCTCCATTTCTTTGTATCTCCTTTTTATGAGGGGAAACGCCGACTAGTTGATCACATGACGTGCCCGCCTCCAAGCTCCTCATCGAACGGACGGACGCGCTGGGCGGAAGATCAACAGCCACAAAAAAAAAGCCATTCTCTAACTCAAGTTGTTGACTGCCTTGCTCTCTGTCGCTCTGTGCAAGTTCTCATTCCGCTCCGTATCTGAATTCTCCACCCATATTAGCCATCATGTCTATCCCAAGTGGCGCGCTGCAAAAGGTACCTATCACCATCCAACGCCAACTGGACTCCGGGAGCGGAGTATGCTTTGAACGATCTTTAACCGTTATTGGCACATGAACCTTTAGCTCGTGCAAGAAATTGAAACCCAAGCCATCGTCTCCCAGCAGCAAATTAATATCGTCAAGTCACAAATCTCCGCTAAGCAAAGAGATATGCGACTTCTTGAGCTTACATCGAGTGAGATCGACCAAGTACCGAAGGACACAGCCGTGTATGAAGGTGTTGGTAAAATGTTCGTGCTCGGAGACCCTGATTCTACACGTCTTATCGAGCGGATGCCCTGCCTATTTCAATTCCACCCATGATAGCTACTTTTCCGTCGGCTAATTAATCTCCCCGCACTACATAGGTTTATGGCCACACCCATGGATAAAGTCAACAAACGCTTAACAACCGAAACAAAAGAGTCGAAAACCGAGATTGCGAACCTTGAAAAGAAACTGCATTACCTCGAAACGACGCATAAAAATAGTCGAGACCATATAGAACAAATTTTACGGAGTGGGGGGAAAGCGTGAAACCAACAGATCCTATGTTAATGAACCAAAAACAAAATGAAAATACCGTTATGACCATATGAGAGTACGATTTCTGGACGTGTTATGGAGGGGGTATTTCGATGGATCCAGCTTCTACCAGGCTATAAACCTTGTATCTCCCACATACTCTTTGATATTCCGATCTGAATCGCGCAATAGCTCTAGACACATCCGGCGGACAGGGCTCGAGACTTCGAGAGTAAAGCACTCAGATTTAAACAGTTGCGTGCCCATTAACATAGCCCGGCCACAGGAGGTGCTATGCCGGACGACTGCAGATCAAGAATTTAGAACGCAAAAAATGAGCTCTTAAAATCTAGACAATATAGCTAGGTTTAACCTTCAAGTTCGGTCCCTATATTGAGCAATCAAGGGAAAGGAAACCGACGAGGAATCGAATCTGATAGACCGCACGGGCTTTATTTTTCCTTCTGTCCGCAATGAAGGCCAGCTTGGGAAAAGGTGTCCCCTATGCAAGCCATACATGAACGGAAATGTGTATACATGCATGAGAAATCGAACGTGTCACGGTACCAAGCCAAGTAGACATCATGCCATGCATGTAAACCGACTTCAAGTCATTCAATAAGTATGATCCAAAAAAACAAGAGAGATGCCGAGCTCTCGAGCACTTCTTGAACACACGCAAGCATTCGGCATGCGGCATGCCGGGATTTCGGTGATGGTTAAAGCCACCAGCGGCGATCTCCGCCTAAACCGACCTTAACAATCTTCTTCTCCGCCGTAAGCCAGATGGTAAGCAGGACATCGGCCTATCCCGCCCTTCTTCGTTTACTTTACGGGGTCAAACTATCGAATGAAACACTATTGAGAATGCAGATATGTCGGCAAAGATAGATCAGAAATACGTCTCGTCGTATTTGATTGATGTCAATCACTTCCCCATCCAACAACTCTTGGTCAGCTCTCCATTTTACCCCTATGTGGAGTATCTCCAGCGCGCTGTTCCCCATAAACAAGGCACGGTGTGAACGGCTGGAGGAGAATGGCCTCCATACACACTACGACATGAGGTTACAACTTACATATACGAGAAGGTCCTCTCTGCTCGTAAATAGCATTCAGTGATCAGCACACGTGGAGAGACAAGAGGGATATATAAATATGTTTGCGGACCCTACAACCCGGACGATTATAATCCTTCTCGACACGCTGCATCTCCTCTTACCCTAGCAGTCACTTAATCTACAATCGCCATGAAGTTGACAGCCATCAGTCATCTCGCACTCAGCGTGCTCCCCACGTTTGCCCATGCTGCCAGGTTGGGCAGAGCTGCAGAGCTCTACGCCGAAGTTGGATCACATATCATCTGGTCCTATCCAGGCTTAACACCCCCCGACAACCTTCTCCAGCTTACCAAGGAAGGAAAGGTCGGAGGAATCATTCTGTTCGGAGAGAACGTAGATGAAAATGTCGAGAGCGTGGTTAAGAGCTTTCAGGACGCGTACAAGAAAAGCCCAAGCTACTGTGGCAAGCCGCTCATAATAACAACCGACCAGGAGGGTGGGAAAGTCCGCAGGCTTCCTGGTGGGCCAGAAAGAACAGCACGGGATGTCGGCGATTCAGACGACCCCCATACAGCAGCCACCCAGATGGGCGAAGCTGCCGTGGCAGCACTCAAACCAGTCAAAGTCAACTCCAACCTTGCACCTGTACTAGATGTGTATCGCGTTGAAGGCGATTTTATCGACGAGTTCGGCAGATCTTACAGCAACGACACAGCGGTAGTTAGTACATGCACCACCGCATTCGCCGCCGCTCAGAAGAAAGCAGGCATAATCTCCTCCGCCAAACATTTCCCCGGTCTCGGCGCAGCGGTAGAAAACACCGACGAACAGCCCGTCACGATCGATATCTCCCTCGAAGAACTTCAATTCTTCGACTGTGCTCCATACGAGGATGCAATCAAAGCTGGTATTGAAACCGTCATGACCTCTTGGGCCACTTATCCTGCCCTTGATCCCGAATACCCCGCTGGGTTGAGCAAGAAGTGGGTTCAGGGCGAGCTTAGGGAAAGATTAGGATTCAAGGGTGTTACGATCACAGATGCACTTGAAGCAAACTCTCTCAAAAAGTTCGGAGGTGCCGGTGAACGTGGCGTGCTCGCCGCACAGGCTGGTATGGACCTCCTACTTGCATCTGGTAGAGACGTCTCCCAGGGCGAGGCCATCCTTGAAGCCGTCGTGGCAGCACTGGAGGACGGAAGTTTGTCAAGGGATGAGTTCCAGGCAGGGACAGAGCGGATCAAGGAGCTTCGAAGCAAGCTTGAATTCTAGACACGACGCTCTGAAGAAAGCCATCATGTGTATATATGATATATAATCTCAAAGGTATAATTTAGATAAAATCCTGAGAATATTGAGTTTTATAAACTGAATTGTGGTTTGGCCACAAACTATCCGCAAATCGACTCGTAAAAGCTGAGCTTATCAGATTCGGATGGATTGGGATCTCTTCGTCTATCAACTATAACACACACGCTCCCTCAAGAAAACACCTCCCAGCACGCCAGAAATAGGGTATCAAATTAATTAGAACTCATAACACATCAATGGGCGTTTGCGAACGCAATGGAAATCCCAAGGACAGTTGCGCATATAAAGGCAATGACGAACGTTAGAGCCACCATTCTACAACACCGGGCTTCAGCGCGATGTTTCTCGCGTTTCTCCATCTGTCGATCGCATGTCTCGCAGTGATGGTGCGGTTTAGTCGGATCGATAACCATTCGAGCAGTATGCGGGTGGGATTCCTCATCGTGAGCTCCGTCGACGGTGCTGTGGTTGTTGTTGGTGTTGATGTCGCTGGCTAATTCAACGGTGTCTTCCCCATCGCTGTCATTCTGTGGTACAGCGGCGTACTAATAAGCCGTTAGATGTGAGCGGGTTAAATATGTCCAGTTGAAATAATACTTACAGCCCTGGAGGCACCGAACCGTGAAGATTGGGCGGTGGTGGTAGGGCGGCCGGAGAACAGCTCGTCGTAGGACGGCGCAGGCTCTTCGGGGGTTGCTTTACTCATGGTTACGATATTTTCTCTTTTCTCTTCTCTCTATTTCTTATGATAAAAAGAAAGAAAGGATTTGTTTCTTGAAAATATTGAAGCTATTTATCGATCAGCTTTGAAGCCCTATAGGGCGGCTTCAAAGTATTTAAACAGTCTTTTCCAACAATGTTGGAGCCTGGCATCTCTCTTTTGCGCTAGCTTTACGAGATGCGGCTTTCCTGTGGCTGAGCAATGACAGACCAGCCGGGCAAAGAAGAAAAGAAAAGTCACGTCTGACAGCGCTGATTCGATATCCGCCGCCCTCGTGAACCTGGAGAATGCAAGCGACGTGCCAGACGCACCTGGATTGCTGCCCTATCTTCGATAAAGCCCTCCTCCCACAATACCTCTATATCCCCTAATTTTGGCCTCTCTCATGCGTTGTTGATCTTGTTGTTGTGACCGATGAGCTATACCAGACCCAAGTTGGTCAGTGATCGTTACCCATCTGTGCCTCCTTGAGGTAATCCGTCTTCTTGTTTGGGGGCCGGCGGTTAAACACCAGCCATCCCGCTTCAAAATAGCCGCCCGCAAAATAGTTGATGACCGAAACTTCTTTTCCGTCATCTTCGACTTCATCATCGCCTCAACTTGTCCAGGTGTGATTGCAAAGTTGGCTAGGCCGCCAAAGCCCCGCTCAAAAAGCTGCAAATCCCCCTAACCTTTTCGCCCCTCCACAGCTCATCATTAAGAGCTGCGGCGTCATCTCACAAAACCTCATATAATACTTTTACAACCCCAGCCCTGCCCCTACGCTTGGTTCGCTTCTTTACTTCTCCTCGCTTGAGGTTCGCTTGTGATCATCGACGAATATGCCGCGGTTTCGGAGGTTTTCTCCCCCAGCTTCTGACGATGACCTTGACTGGGACGAGAGCTATCGCCGTGTTCGACACCATAAAAGACCAGCGCGCCCGACAGACAATACCTACGTATATGCTCCTCGCTCTTACTCTACCAGCAGGCCCGTCAGGGGGGAGCCAGTTTATAATATCATCAATAATGACGCACTAAGGCCCCCGTCGCCTCCACGTAGAGCTAGGTCTATGTCTCGTGGACGACACGAGTTCGCTGAAACCCTCGAGGATCGTGTGTTTAACAAAAACCTCGACCGCCTTGCTGCCGAGCTTGTCGGTGAACGGGGACGGCAGAGTAGGTCCCGGTCCCACCACCGCCGCCGGTCGTCATCTTCGTCGAGCGACGAGTCACAGCGCCGCCAGCGGCTCCGGAAGCTTAAAGAGCGCGAGCAAGAATACGAAGAGCAGATAAAGGCGTTGAGGCGTGGCAAACAGCGCGAGAAAGAGCTCGATGACAAGATGGAAGAGCTGGCGCGGAATAAGCAGCGAGAGAAAGAACTTGAGGACCGAATGGAAGAGCTGGCACGAAACAAACAACGCCAGAGAGACTATGACGACCAATTGGAGGACTTGAAACGGGAAAAGGAGAGAGTACGACGCCACGAAGCAGAGAACGAACATGGAAAACGCCGGGACGACATTCGGCGGGAGCTGGAGAATGAACGCAAACTCGACGAGCTCAGGGAGCTGCATGAAAAAGCAGCCAAGAAGAAATACCTGGAAGATGCCCTGCTCGCAGAGAAGATCGCTGCTCTCGAGAAGGAACGCGAGGATAAAGCGTACGAGAAGAAGATCCGTGAGAAGCTCGAGAACGAACGAATCAAAGCTGAGCTGGAAGAGCTCGAGAGAGTCCAGCGGGAAAACAAACTGAAAGAAGAAGCCATAGAGCAGTTCAAAAAGGAAGAAACCGAAAAGGAGATCCAAAGGCGAGAGGCAAAGGAGAAAGCCGACGAGGAGTTCCAAGAACGCCTGAAGAAATACTACGGAGGCAATGTCCCACCGGCTAGAAATGACGCCCCCCTGGCGATTGCAGACAGGCCTTACAAGGATGAAGCTATCTGGGGCAAGGTATGAACACTCCCCTTCCCATCCCCCTTCCCTCCTGCGCTCGCTGATTGCCGACCAAGGTCCACCGTCAATGGGTATGTCCAGAGACGTTGAACGCCTTTGAAATTCCATGGGAATACTCTGATGTAAGTATTTGTCTTTGTCGATTTCTTCCCTGCTTTTCGTTTTATACCTATTTTTCAAACCATCCACTAACACCCTGGCCAGGACGACGCCGACTACCTCCTGATAAACTGCTATATCGACGCTGAACTCCAAGAACGCCTGTTCAAACACACCCGAGACCTCCGCGAGTCTCGACGGCGAAAGGAACAAAAAATGATAGCTGCTCCTCCGGTAGCCGCTCCAGCAGCTCCAGTCGTGGTAGAGCAACCGCTGCTCGAAATGAAAATCAACGACCGTGAACGCGATAAGATGTTTTTGGTGAAGAAAAAGAACGAGCGTAGAGGGCTGTCTTTCTTTCGATGATGTGATGATTTATGTTTAACACCCATTGTTTTTCTCCCTAGGATTGAATTTGGTTTCCCTTCAACAGTTCTAGTTTTATTATTTCCTTTTTTTGGTTCATTGCTCGATATACATGCTCAATTACTGAGCGAACGCTTTATGCCGTCACACGATGCGATGATACGCCATAGTCCCCCCTGTTCTTTTTCTTTCCTTTTTTTTTGATGAATGTTTTTGCCATTCAAGTTAGTGTGCTTTTCTATATAACGAATATATGAACTTCTCCTAGCATTTCATATCAGCCGGCCTTTCTTTCTACCAGAAGCCTAGAGTTATTTAGAGCAGCCACTACTTAAACTGGCAATATACTAGCAGAGAAAATTGGAGATGCTTTACATTCATAACTATCTATACACTTAATCCACCTCTAAATCGTACATGCCAAAAAAACTTTCTCCCGAAATATAGAAACGGATATCATACATAACATCGTCATTCAGCCCAAGTCAATAGATTGTTAGGGCATCAAACTTTGCCCTTCATCATTTCTAATGAATTGTTTCTCAGCACGCAGGATTAGCTCTTCATACACAGTCCAAGCCAGAGCTGAACTGAGCGCTTTTCTCCCCATGCGCAGTCCCAGTCCACCAAAGAGACTCCGCATACCATCTTCCTGCAGCATCAAGCGGGACGCTCGCCACATATTGCGGTACTTCCCAGGCATCAATTGCACACGCGTCTTAACGACATCAAACGGATTAGTGATAGTCGTAGCCAGGCCGGCGGCGAAAGCACCAGAGACGAAATTCACAAAGGTGGTAGAAGGCGGAGCGCGAGGTGTAGCAGGTCCTCGCCCTTCATTGTTTAAATCCGACGGCGGCCCAGCCAACACGGAAGCCAAGGATCGTTTGAACTGTTCGTACAACACGACGTATAACCCTGCATAAGGAGCGTCGCGAATCGCAGTGGCTCCGAACCCGGCGAAAAGACCTCTAATTCCCTCGGTGCGAAATATATCCTTCGCAGCACCCCAGAGGCTTCTATATGCGTAATAATCAGATTCATATCGCACTTTCAGCACGGTGACGGGCATCATCACGAAGCCAGCGGAAACTCGTGCAACGGCGCCCGTGACTAGATTTGCCGAATGCGATAGTTTCGGTAAAGCAGATACACGGTGGCTGTCACTGTATGTTGCGGTAGTGCTGGCGCCCCCCGGCTGAGTTCCCCGAGGCTCAAGTAAGAAATACTGAGGCCCGCGAAGGGCTATGGACTGCCGGAGCGCATTGAGACTTGTGAAATATAAGGCCGAGCCGAAACCCGTTCTAAGGGCTGAAGGGAGTGTGCCGCGCCATAATCCACGGATGGGCGCAGGCGACGCTAATATCTTGCGGATAGTAGGGAGGAGGGATGTTGTATCGCGAGATTGCTGGACTCTAGTCTTTAGGAGATCTGCGGGTTGAAGGAGGATGGAGGATGTGAGGCCGGAGAAGAGCCCGGCTGCAAAGTGAAAGGCGGGTTGTTTCGCTACAGATCCCAGGGAAGTATTCCTGTTAGCCATTGAACCAATTTGTCTTGTAATTCCCCGCCTACTTTCACTGGGTTAAAGGTTCGGTACGTACATAACGAGAGCTTCACGGCATCTGGTTGGGAGCCATTAGACATTCTTGAATTCTTCTTGCTCTATATGCAAATTCGCAGGCGTGGATAATGGAATGCTTTTAGTTCGAGGGATATTGTTGGAGGCGAGGCGGCATGTAGTTGAAAACTAGATCTCTCGACGTTCTAGGAGCATGATGACGGCTTAGGCTGGGATATGCTCTGGTGAGTCAACAGTGCGGTCTCTTCGGATAGCTCGTAACAAGGCTATAAGCCGGACGCTAGCAAAACAGAGAAGCTGGAGAACATCGTCGGCGTTGAGATATTTACTCCAATCGTGCTTGACTTTCGGCCTGGTTTTTCCTGCACGATTTAGTCATCCCGCGGCCCAATACGAGCTAGTACGAAAGTGGCCCGGAGCGGATTATATTCCTTCCGCAGACCGCCTCATCAACTGTTCAACAATGACGACATCTTTAACGCCTCTGATCAACTATCAAAATCTCAATTGTTTGATAACAAGAATATATCCCATGGATATTCGGCAGGGATTTTTAATATTGAGATTTCAACTGTGCAACAGTGAGGATATCTCCAATGGGCTCTTTATCCGGGATTTTTACTGCTGAGATCTTGACTATTAGATCACACGGACATCTCTGAGGAGCTCTCAGGGATATTCATTATTGAGATCCCAACTATCTGACAACAAGGGCACCTCCAATGGGCTCTTGGGAATTTATACTATTGAGATCTCGACTGTTAAACACCGGGAATATCTTCAAGAAACTCTCAGAGATTTTATCATTTAGATCTCGACTATCAGAAAACAAGGGCACCTCCAATGGGCTTTCAGGGATTTATGCTATTAAGATCTCATATCAGACTGCAAGGATGTCTCCAACGGCCTCTCCGCAGAAATATCTACGATTAAGATCTTGGCTGTGAGATAGCAAAATCATCTCCAATGGTGTCTCGGTAGAGATGTTTACTATCAAGATTCCAATCATCAGACAACAAAGACGCCTCCAATGATCTCTCGGCAGGGATTTTTCCTCTTGAGATCTCAACTATCAGATGATAACGACGCCTCAAATGGCTCTCGGGGGTTGAAAAGACGGCAAGAAGCCGGTTTTGCCGGAGGATGGGGGTATACTGGAGCTATAAAAATACTGATATCTCCTCACGGATGCTACTCGAGAGCACCATTATCCTATCCTAAGAAATACATCTAACTAACCATGGCGGTTGAAATACAAACAGTTCGTGAACTGACAAAGAAGCTCAGTGCCGCTACTGGCCGCTTCGAGGCTACCGGGTCAGAAGCCTCACGGATTGAAGCGATGGACTTTGCCAATAGCGTCATCTATGCTCTTGATAGACCGGAGGATGCCGTTCTGAGGCTCGTGTATACGGTAATTATATACCCACCGTAGCTTGATAGATACACAAACATGATAGACGTCGGTTTACTAAGACTTCATGAAGCCGTCACAATTCCTCAGTGTCAAGCTGGGGGTTGACCTCGGGCTGTTCAAGGAAATCGTAGTAGGCTCCCCTATCACCCTCGACGAGCTCGCAGAGAAGACGGCAGCCGATAGCACTCTTATTGGTTGGTGCAAACCTACAGCATTGAATCCTTATGTTCCCCATTCTTTTCTTTTTCTTTTTTTGTTTTTGCTTCACTCGAGGTTAATTCTTTATGTTATGGATAGGCCGGATTGTACGAAATCTGTGCGCGATGAAGTATGTGGATGAGGACGGTGCAGGAGTATACCGCGCCAACACTATGACACATACCGTTGCAAGTCACAACTGCGAGGCGGCTGTAAACTTTATGTAAGTTGGCCTTTGGTCTGGATGGAGTAGACAGGAGGCTACTATCTAGCACTCTGATACCGGCCGAAAACACAGATTCCTAGGAATGCCGACATTGGCGAAAGTGCCAGAGTATTTGAAAAAGACAGGTTACAAGAACCCATCCGGTGCAACCGGTGGTCTGCTACAGTATGCGGAAAATACGGGCCTCACCTATTGGGAATGGCTCGCTCGAGACCCTGAGAATATGAAAATTGCGAGCAAATTTTTTGAAGCTAATGGAGGCGCCCGGCCTCAATGGGTAGATTGGTTTCCCGTCCAGCAGGAACTACTGGATGGCTTTAGCGGCGACCCTGCCAGAGACCATTTACTGGTGGAAGTCGCTGGTGGCCGCGGGCGTGACGTGACAGCTTTTCTAGATGCGTTTCCCAATGCTCCAGGGCGAATTGTGTTGCAGGACGTTCCGCATGTCATCAATAATATCGAGAAATTGGACCCGAGGATAGAAATGATGCATTATGACTTCTTCAAGGAGCAACCAGTAACAGGCTAGTGGTCCAGTTTAAGCACTGCTACTCATGTCTCGAGCTTGCTCCATCACAGGAGGGGTATCTAACCACTGAAAATAGGCGCTCGAATCTACCGTATCAAGAATGCCCTTCATAATTGGTCCGACGAGGATTGCCGTGTAATCCTCAAGAATATCGCCAAGGCCATGAAAAAGGGCTACTCGAAACTGATAATCGATGAGTTCGCCCTCCCAGATCAGGATTGCCCGGCCTTTCCTACTACTCTAGACCTCATGTTGATGGTTTTTTGCACGTCTTGGTCACGCACCAAGCGCCAGTGGGTAAGATTATTGGCATCGGCAGGGCTCCGCTTGGTCAAGGTTTGGCCACCACCAGGAGATGGATGGAGTGCGATTGAATGCGAAGTTGCTTTGTAGTACGAGAGCAGCAGTAATGAAGCAAGGGAAAATAGCTTAGTGGTATGAAGTTATAATGCAGATACTTTTCGGGTTACCAAGGCGCTGAAATCCAGGGGTTCCGCCCAGTAGCATCACAAACTCTGTGGTTCACATCTCTTCAATCTCAGTACAGAGCGAATGGGAGCATCTCACCGGGACGGGAGGATACGAAGAGTTTTGTCATGGAACGCTGGTTGATGATGTGTTTTCCGCGATGATGACATGTCATGCATGAGCACCAATGCAATGCGGCTGCGGCTTGGTTGCCCCGACAGCAGACATGGAAGCTTGCATCCAACCTCTCAAGAAACCCAACAGAGTAAGTTTGAGTACCAAATCTACCATTTGCCTTGGGCGAAAAAAAAAAGAAAGAAAGAAAGAAAAATTGCTTGCCAACATACTGGAAAATACTTTTGAGCGCTCTGGCAGTATTCTCACGCACATAGACAACGTTTAAGGTACGTGGTGACTGCAATATCTCGAACCAACCGCCAGCTCAATTCTAACGGGATTTAGGGACTCGAGTTATTCTTGACAATGCTCTGCAACTACATATGTAACTAGGAGAAAGAACAATATCCACTGAAGCTCCTCTGCTTCTCGCCTTAAGAACTTAGGATGCTCGCAGCGCTACTCCTCCTCACCCCATTCTTCGTACGGGCGAGCACCTCGGAGGAAATCCTTCCATTTCACGCCCCTCGATACGCTACCCCCGCCTCCTTTGGCTCATACAGTCCTCGACTTGCGGCGTTCGTAAAGCGAGAAGATTATTGTCCCAATGACTTCCATTCATGCGACTCTTTAGACCAAGCAGAAGCATGCTGCAAAAGCGGCACAGCCTGCTCCCGCGACGACGAGAATAATATCGCCTGCTGTCCTATCGGCGCAGTATGCACAGGCGTCGTAACAGGTTCATTAGTACCGTCTTCTCCAACAGCCGTCCCCAGCTCGACCGACTCCGATGCATCGACCACTTCGACGGGCTTCATGTTCCCGACCCCCGGGCCAACCATGACGGGATCAACGGTCCCAAACGCCCCGTTCCCATTTGTGTATATTCCGACAAGCTTCCAGGATGAGTCGGAATGCCTCGAATCTTACACCGGTTGCGAATCGCAGTTCGCAAAGTGCACCTCTTCGCTAGGAGGGGTGAATGGCGTAACAATAAATGGTGGCGAGGGCCTTGGAACGACGGTTGAAGGAGCTGCTCCAACCGGGGATGCGCAGGCTATCTGCTCAAGCCTCAGCCGTCAAGCCTGTTTCGGACTTCAGGCCGGCTACTGTACCGCCTTTGGCGATGGACAAGGCCCAGACGATACCGATGTATTTCCAGCAAGCTCACCCCCAAGGAGGACGTCTGCGCTGTATGAGATAATTGCTGGTATGTCAATTGCGCTTATTGGCATGATTGCTTGATGATCTTATGACTTTTTTTGATTTTTGAAGCTGGATGCGAAGCTCTTTTTGCGATCTAAATTTTTGTCCCCCTCTCCTTCAACGCGATGCACCTCTTACGTTTTTTCTCTTTTCCCCTAAAATATAACTACTCACGTTTTGTAAATAATATGGGAATGATGTACATGATACTATGCAATGAAATATTTTTTCTCCTTAACCTTCTCATGATATCGTTAATGCTCTGAGCGGTGAGAGTTGGTAATGAAATTTCACGTAATTTACAAAAAGGCAGCAGATGTAACGTAAAATACCGTAAACCGCAGACGCTCCCCAACTAAAAAGGGCCAGCGCATCTCCTGCAGGAGTTTTCTGGCACAAACTCGTCCCTTGGGGAGCTCAAGTGGCCTATCAGCTTCGTACAAGAATAAAAAGTAGATTTCTTCTGCATCGGCTGCTAAATTAGCTCTTTTTCTTTTTCTGCTAATAATAATGCTCAATCGCTGTGACTTTCATGTCATGTTCGCTCCCCGCCTGACCCTTGAAAATCGGGTGGTTGGCGAGTCGGTGGCTGGGAAGAACAGAACAAAAAACCAGCCATTGCATTTCTCTCGAACATCTTCATCTTTTTTTTGACAGGTTCTCTTTAATTATACCATTCTTGTTCCATTCTGCAAGTGATACCCTTTTCTTTTCTTCTTTGATCGCTGTCGCCGTTCTTACAACTACCTCATTCTTGGTGGTAGTTTGTATGGGTTCCTAGCTATCACAGCTGGGTGTTGACTCTACTCGGTGGTTCAGCGAACAAGCAGAACTTGAACAGATTGGTACTGCTTTGCCTGCACGCATCTTCGAGGTACTCACTCTTGCTCGAGTGCAGTTAAAATCTACCCAAAGACCACTCACTTTCACCATGGCCCGCACATCGTCTCGATGGGCGATCTTGCCCCTTCTCGCCCTCCTCACACAGTCATATCTTGCCAATGCTTCACCTTTCCCCCCAAACTCCGACAGTAGCCCTCTTCTCGAGAGTCGTGACTGCGATAACCCTTGTGGTTTTTACAGTCAGCTATGCTGCACTTCCTCTGAGGTTTGCACCACGGACTCGAACGGGCAAGCTGCGTGCAAAGCCGGCTCCTCTGACGACGCTGGTGAATGGGAATACTTTACGACTACATACGTCCAGACGGATCTATTGACCGTCACTTCGACCGGTAGCAGGCCCGTTTCTGCTCCTACTTCAACCGATTCACCTAATTGCAAATCGTCACTTGGACAAACCGAATGCGGAGACGTCTGCTGCTCTGCCGCAGAGGCATGTAACAGCGATGGAAAATGTGTCCGATCAGGGAGCTCTCCCTTCGAAACTATGACAAGCCCATCGGCAACTCCGCCTTCCCGCCCCACCAGCACGAGCGGGGCCACCGTCACATCGAGCGTATCTCCAACGACAACAATGGCGTATATCCCAGCAGTCGGTACCGATGGAAGCAGCATAATAGGGATTACAACTGGCAGCGGTGGCTTAAGCGGCGGAGCAATTGCTGGAATCGTTGTTGGTTCTCTAGCGGGCGCCTTCGTGCTCTTGCTTTTGTGCGTCTGCTTCTGCGTCGGCAGCTGCGTGGATCGTACACGTGCGCTATTCTTTGGGGGACGGAGACAAAGACACTCCCAGTACACCGGTTCCGCTGCTTCTCAACGTCCCGGCCGCAATTGGTTTGGACGAACGGACCACCACCACCATGAAGAAACCGAGAGAAAGAGCTTTTTCAACTTCAAATGGGCAGGGATTGGAGCATTGATAGCCGCTATCCTGCTATGCTTTGGACTGGGGAAACGCAACAATGACGAATCTGAGAAGTCTTACACGTACTATACCGGGTCGTCCTATTACGACGACCCATCCGTGACCAGTAGCAGCAGCAGTTCGGGTCCCAGGATACCGCCGCAAACTCATACGTACGAAGAACGGATATACGAGGAAAGGATGCACAGCCGAGATCGTGATTGAAACTTATTCACATAAAGCAACCCCATGATGTGAAATGCTCCCTGACGCCTGAATGATTATATTCTCCTTGTGGAGCGCGTGGCGCTTTTTTCTTTCTTTCTTTCCTTTTTTTTTTTTATATCTGTGTTTCTACATGTACATGTTCAACTAACGCGGGATATGGTAATGAACTGAATAATGAGTGACGTTTCTTTCTTTTTGTTTGCTGGTTCTGGGTTGTTGGTATGCATGGGTTGGGTTTGTACAGCAGCTGCAGTAGGGTGTTGATCCAATAAAATATTACAAAATTATATGCAGCATTCTTGTCGTCCTTCTTCTTTGGCCTTATACTCAAGCAGGCTCTTTTCCTTGACTGTATCTGCATATATAACATGGTTCCAGTAAATGCATGTAGCTGTCACCGAGAAGTTTTGGGTATCGACACCTACAAGCCCAAGTGCAGAAATACAACCTTGGAAGAACTAACCACAGACCGGCAACTCTACAACGAGGAGAATCGATATCAAAAGATGTCAAGAGAGCAATAATAGTATTTAATTCTGAGGTTTTTCAGACTTGGAGGTGCGAAGATCTTCTGGTTTGGGCCCTGCTTAGTCACCGCACTAGGAAACTCGGGACGATCGACGGCTTGGAGATGTCCTTGGGCCGTTTTGAGGTGCACAAATTGAATCTCACCATCACCTTGACCTCCTAACTGAATTCCCCCACTCTTGCTTCCCTTGCGATCGACCAAAAAAAAGCCACTCTTGACGTCGCTGTGTTTGTTTTCCTAGACTGCTCCGCTTCGGTGGTTTACCAGCCCGTGGCCTCTACTGTCAGAGTCGTCTTAGGAGGTCACTTGGGGCGATTCCCCAGAGTGATTGCTTCAAGCAGTCCGTCACCATGCTCCAAACGCAAACCCAGCACGTCTTCTCACATCAGCATCAATACCCGCAAGCTGATTCTTCGTGGGTTCAGCAGCAACAGCAACAACATCAGCAACAACACCAGCACCAACAGCAACAGCAGCAATCGCAGCACCAATCCCACTCCCATTTCCAGAGTCAGCAAGCGCAGCAACAGCATCAGTCCTCTCTAAGTGCCCAACAACATGCCCAGGCTCAAGCCCAGGCTGCTGCTGCCGCAGCAAATGTGTCCCAGCAGCTACACTACAATCGAATCGCGATGAACAATAATACCTCCGGCAACAACCAGCCCGTCGCTAGCCAGGAAAATGGCAGCGCAGCTGCCGCGAATATAGATGGAGGAGTTAGCGAGGAAAACAGAAAGGTTTTGGGCTGGGTCGCAGAGCTCTTGGATCCGAACCGTAGGGAATCGGCGCTTATGGAGTTGAGCAAGAAGAGAGAACAGGTTCCGGAACTTGCCCTGATTATCTGGCACTCATTTGGTATGACTTTCTTCGGCAATCCCTAGAAAAGGAAGAACCATCTATTTACTAAATTCCTTTTCAATCTAGGTGTTATGACATCTTTACTTCAGGAAATCATTTCCGTCTACCCTCTCTTAAACCCATCCCAATTAACCGCTGCTGCGTCGAATCGCGTCTGCAATGCCCTCGCCTTGCTTCAGTGTGTGGCTTCCCATAACGATACTCGTACCCTCTTCCTGAATGGTTTGTTTCCTTTTATTATCACATTAAGCCTCTACGTGTTCTGACATGCCTGATAGCACATATTCCACTCTTCCTTTACCCATTCCTCAACACTACCTCTAAATCTCGCCCATTCGAATATCTACGCCTGACTTCACTCGGTGTTATCGGCGCATTAGTGAAGAACGATTCGTCCGATGTTATTAATTTCCTTCTCACCACTGAGATTATCCCACTGTGTCTCAGAATCATGGAGACAGGGTCGGAGCTAAGCAAGACCGTCGCGATCTTCATCGTGCAGAAGATCCTCCTGGACGATATTGGATTGGCATATATCTGCGCTACATATGAGCGATTCTACGCAGTAGGAACAGTGCTTAGTAACATGGTTACTCAACTTGTTGAGCAACAGACCGTTCGCTTGCTTAAACACGTTGTCCGCTGCTTCCTTCGGTATGTACAAGTGTCTCCCGGTGGTTCCGACTGATCCGATCCGCCCCCAGAGCCTAGTTTTTTACTCTTTAACATTCGATTCTAACCTTTTATGCAGACTCAGTGACAACAATCGTGCTCGCGAAGCCCTCCGCCAATGTCTCCCAGAGCCACTCCGCGATGCTACGTTTTCCTCTGTCCTTCGTGACGACGCTGCGACCAAACGATGCCTTGCCCAGCTGCTCATCAACCTTTCTGACAACGTGGTTGATGGCGCCAACAACGCAGCGGCAATGTAAAGCAAGAAAGCCGTTAACATTGAAAACATTTACATGTCTGTGAACAAAAGTTTCTCTCGCGCATATAAAACCATAATATCGAGGAGCGGGCGTTGAATGTGGAACACCATGATGCTGGACATTTTCGAGGCATACAGAGACATAAAAGAAGAAAAAGGAAAAAGGAAAAAAAAAGGTAAGATTTCCTTCTATATGATCGGTTATGTTTTGGGCATTTGAGCATTTGGGAAAAAAGACGTTTGGGAAAAAACAGAGCTCACTTCCTCTTCTGGTGTAATATTTAAAGCCCTTATTTCCCCCATTTCCTTATCTTCTTAACCCCCCTTTTCTCCCTATTCGCGTCTTATTTATATGTGCTTTTCCGTTTCCCATGCTTCCCCCTTCGGCCCCTGGATTTCTATTTTATCACCCATATCTTTCCTCTATCTATTTTCATGGTATCCGGCGTGTCATATGTGGGGAGCGGTTTGGTGTGTGGTGAGCATGGCTTTTTTTCTTTTTTAGGTACGAATCTTCTTTTCTATTTTTTGTTTTACTTCTTTCATGACAGCCTCTTCTTTCCCATTAGATACAGTATGGAGTAGAAGGGCGTCATTTCATATTCTGCTTTGCGACGTTGCGCCAGCCCGGTTTCATTCTTCTGGGCTCATTCATCAATCATCGATCAGCCTAGGGGTTTTGCTTGACATACGTTACCTCCCGTGTGCATTTACCCTCTGATTGTACCCTGTCAAGTCATGTATGAGAGTTATCCAATATCTCTTTATCTTCGGCTCTCTTTTCCCTGCCCTGTTATTGATTTTAATCCAGCCTTATGTCGATGATTACAAAGACGATCAGCTAGTTTGATTGTATCTTGAACATAATACAAAAGCGTTTAATAATTGATACCATTCTCTGGCGTATGGGAGTTTTCACTAATCTCTATTAATGGATAGCAGAGGGGTATAGATAATGACTTGTCTTCAGAGCAGACCAACACTCTCCTCAAGCTCTAGAGAACCGCTCGGGATCTCGGGCTTTGTTACCATGTAAGGGCGTGGCTGGTATTTAGATCTATTTATACTGAGAGCGGCGAGATCGCCCATTGCGACTTTATTCTTCAGGTTGCTGTTGTACAAGCGACGAAGGGCGGAATTGTGTACCCCTCTATTTGTAATAACTCGCATGCAGAAGGGCGCGTATGACGCTCTGGCAAGTTCGGGGATGATTGCGCTCAACTGCGTTCTCCGAGCAGCCATGGAGGTGGGAGAGGCCAGGCAACCATGTATATACATATATATCTGATCCTTCACCCACGACCTTTCCAAAAAATCAAGCCAATCCTCTCAACTTACCAAATTCCCAGCGACACATTCTCTCTAGCCTAAATCTACAACCCACATTACATCTACAATGGGAAAACTGACCCTCTGGCTCTCCCCAGGAGCATGCTCCCTGGGTCCCCATATCCTACTCCACGAGATAAACGCAGACTTCGACACCACCGTAATCAACGTACGACAGGGCTTCCCAAAAGAGCACCTACACTTAAACCCCAAGGGAAGAGTCCCCATCCTCCAGCTCGAGAGCGGGGACATCATCACAGAAACGCCAGCAATAATGACCGCAATCTCCCAGCTGAAACCCGAAAGACAGCTCTTTGGGAAAACAAATATTGAAATCATCCGTACTTACGAATGGCTCAATTGGCTTTCTGGGACATTGCACAGCCAGGGATTCGGCAGCTTCTTTAGAGCTGGGCGGTTTGCAGACACGGCTGAAACGCAGGCTGAGGTGCGGGAGAAAGGAATCCGGACGATTGCTGGGTGTTTTGGAGATATTGAGCAGAAACTGGACGGGGTGCATGCTGTTGGAGATGGGTTTACGGTGGTTGATGTATATCTTTTGGTGTTTTATCGGTGGGGAGAAGGGAATGGGTTTGGTATGCGGGAGAAGTATCCTAAGTATACGAAGTTGGTGTCTGAGGTCGCCAAGAGGGATTCAGTGCGGGCTGCTTTTGAAAGTGAGGGTATCCAGGTCTTGAACGATGCATAGTAGATGTTATGATGATGTATGATGATTATATTGTCTCCTCATCTACTGTCTTCTTTATAGATCTCAGCTCTATGAGGGTGACGCCAAGCCTTGGCAGACGCGAGCGTGTTTTTCCGCTTCCTCAAAGCTTTTTTGCCGCCGCCCAAAGATGATTTTCTGGGCGTTTCGCGCTTCTTTTCGAGCTTCAGATAATTTTTTTTTCAGCCACAACCGGCAGTTTTCTCTAATTTGACGAATAATTCCCAATATTGACTATTCTAATATCCTCCATGCCATCATCTTCTCTTAATCCTTAGTCAAAGTGGCAAACAATAACCGGGCCTCTAACCCCAGCTGCAATCGCATCTCCCTTCGCGTTCCACCCCCAGTTTTTAGTATCACCACTACCACATACCCCAAGCAAATCCCCGGCGTGCGCCCGCTCCAAACATGGTGTCGCGCAAGCGTACTCGACAGGAGACGGAAGGAGATGGTGCTGCAGAACCTGCCCAAGAACACGGTCTTCTTCACCAGCTACGAAATATGTGGGAATTCGCGAATCTCATGCAGTACATATATTCCTTTGGCAAGATGATGAAGCTTGACGATAGTTTTGATATAGAGGTATGTTTTACGTCATGTTTCTACCTTAGTCTCGTGTCAGCGAAGGGTGCGCGACTGATTGGGTTCCCTTGAGCTTTCTCGCTGCTTTGTCGTTGAAGAGATAATCGCAAATCCTTTACTTTTTGGAGAATTCAGGTGCTAAGGATGTAATGCTGCGTTATTCCAATAGGACCTGGAGACCGAGTGCCTCAAACCCGGCCATTCCGAAATGCTTTTCAATATAGGGCTGAGCCTGCTTAAGTTTGTTTCGTCCCATCGTGGGTTATCGTACGTAATACCTATCCCCCTTCCGCCAGCTACTACGAAACACCGGATCTAATTGGTGTCGCTGTGTTTTAGATATGATAACTTTGAGGAATACACGAGACGACAATATTATGCAAAGGCCGCTCATCGCAACCCGTTCGGTGACGACGAAGAGCCCATCAAATTTTATCAATTGGATATTTTTCAAAAGATACGCGTCTTACAGCAATTGTCGGCATGGACACTGTGGAATCCCGACCGTTTCAGGGAGCGCATGCCGGAGCAGAAAGAAATTGAACAAACCCAATGGGTAAGATTATCAGTTCGGCTCTCGTCTCATCTTTATAGCACTCAGCTAATTTCCAACTTTTTTTCTTTCGCAAAGAGGATTGAAGAACTAGGCTATGACGGTGACGAACGATTATATTATCTGCTTGATGATAACAGGCTATATTGTCGTACCGACCCTCCAATCCCACCCCCTCAAAGTCGTGCGAAGCCCAAGTCGAATTCTAAACGAGCTAGAGCAGCTGCTCGGGCTTCTAAACGGCGAAAAGTCGCTGAGGCGAATTCCACTCCCGATGAAGATGATGAAGAGAAACAAAATGAGGATAACCCTAGCGGTGGGCTGGATGATCAGTCTTCCGGGTACAAGTGGGAGTGCGTTGCCGTGACCCTGGAAGATTACAATTCCTTCATCAGCAAGCTCAAAAGATCAAAGGACCCCAATGAACAGATCCTTAGAGACCGCCTTATCGAGCAAGTCTTGCCGACCATCGAAAAAGTGGAAGAAGCACAGCAGAAAAAGATACAGCGTAGGGAGAAGGAGCTAGTAAACCTCGAGAGACTTGCGAATGCGAAGAGGTCCAGCCGAATCGCAAGTAAACAGGAGAAGGAACGTCAGGAAATCGAAGCTGCTGAGGATATACGAAGGCAAGAGGCGGAGAAGGTTGCGTCGTTGAAAGAACAGGAGACAAAGCAGAAGATGGAGAAAGAACGCCAGCAACGGCTAATGACTCGAGAGCAGCGTCTCAAGGATCGTGAAGAAAAGCGAAGGCAGCATGAAGAAGCACTTGCCGCTGTGGAAGAGCGGCAAAAACAGGTGGAGGAAGGGAACTCTAGGATATCCGAGAGGCAACTGAGAAATGAGATAGAGAAACACCAACAAGATATCAAAGAGTATGAGGACGATGGGCAGTGGTTCTTCGATTGCTCAGGTTGCGGCTTTCACGGAAAGAACTTGGTATGTATCACCTCAATGTGTTGTCTATAAAGGCCTCAGAACCCCCAGCAACTGACATTTATATCTTTGCAGGATGATGGATCGCATAGCGTGGCCTGTGAAAAATGCAGTGTCTGGCAGCATAGCAAATGCCTTGGTATTTCACAGTCGGAAGCTGAGAAAGACGATTTCCATTTCATCTGCGCAGACTGTCAACGACGTATCGAAGAGGCTAAACGGCCTAAGATTCCTAAATTGAAGTTCCGTATAGGAGCATCGGCGTCCCCAACATCAAATGCAAATCAGCAAGAACAGCCGCCCGTGAAGCCAGAGCTAGAGAAAGGCACAGAGTCACTGCATCATCCTCCACCGGGTAGGATAGCAAGTGAGCAGCCCAAAGCTCCAATGCCGGCAGACCGCCCAACCTTGCCGTATACTGCTCCAGGGGTAGTATATCAACTTCCAGTTGCACAGAATGGGCCATATCTCCAACCCGCCCCCTACGCATCGACTGAGAACGCTGCCCGAATCGTCCCCTCTCCATCTGCCTACAACATTCAATCCGCTCCGCCTCAACATCCTGCCAACCGTGTTTACCAACACCAGCCACTATCCACACCCATGAAATCCGGGCCAGTCCATGCCACCTCCTTCAACTCTCAACGTCCTTCATCTTCAGGCTCAATCCACAGCAGCTTTCCTTCTCCCATACAAAATCGTCCCTCCATGTCACCCACCCAAGGGAATAACGACGTAGGACCACTAGCCGGCTTCCCACCAGTACCTCCCACAGGTTTACCACCATATCCTGCCTCAAACGGTAACCCTCCAGCCACGCCCTTCGGCCAGCATCAGGGGTATCACCATCGCCATGAGAGCTTCGGTTCTTCATACCCCTCACCAGCTTTCAATCAACCCGCGTCCACATCCTTCTCAACGACCGCCACCGCCATGAGCCCTCAATCCTCATTTGGACAAACAGTAACCCCATCTCGCTACTCTCCCAGCGGCCCAATGTCCGGCCTTAGCCCCAGAAAGCATTCACCCGCTAGACCACCATCATTCACCGACGTCGTGAACACATCTGTCGTTCCACCGGTACAAAAACTCCATCCTAGCCCCAAATTAATAGGGAGAACGTCTCCTGATGCTCCCGTCCCGGCTCCAGTCAAGAACATGGTCCCCGAGCAGGGAAAAGTGCTAGAAAATCGACCATCATTCGAGGCATCAAACCAGTTCGTCAATAGTTCCTTGAACCCTCATCCTAATCAGGGTGTGAACCCGAGTACGAACTCCGCTACACCTCCACCATTCCTCTCATCTTCCTTCGGGCAAGGGCAGTTCGCTTTGAATAACAATGAATCCCCAACCAAGAAGAGCTGAATGACATGGATATCCTCCTAAAAACGTTAATTGGATTCTTGAGTTCGGCATTATGTTCCTCGCCATACCAAAAGTTGGGTTGGAAAGTTCAGAAAACATTCTTGACAACTGGCATAATTAGATCTAATTTACCCCCAATTGTAACTAATATTCCCTACCTCTTTGAAGCGATATATCCACAACAAACTCACGCAGGGATAATAGGCATCGATATCGTTATTAATATTGATATCAACACCTCTCTGCTTATCTTATGTACTTGTACATGTTTTTCATTTACCTATTGATTATTATATCTTTACGGCGTGCTGTTTCATTACCTGGGACTTTTTGTTTCGTTTTCTTTCTATTATTTTTTTTTACTCTTCAGGCATACGCGAGCATTGAGATGCATATACATAAATATAAGACTTTGGTTTCCATATGCACGGTGTTTTTAAGTACGAAGTTTATCATAATTCCCACCGGATGGCACGTTAAGTTGAAAGATGTCAAATTCCCCGAGACCATAGGTAATATCAGAGGTAACAACATACTACCCATACATTGCTGCACATAAGATACGAAATCTCTAATCCAGATCAGTCGACCACATATTCAAACTTGAAGGCCGGACTTGAATTCCACTGCGTGCCATCATACTGTTCAGCACTAACGAGTCCATTATTGCTGTGTAATTCAGTGGCAAGCCCGAGGTTTTCATCAGTATGAGGCTCCAATAGGCCGATCTCAACCACATCACCGGACTGGAGAGGCCGATCCATCTCATCCGCATCCCATCCAGGCTTTCGGAACCAAAAAGTAGTCTTTTTATCACGCATAGCCAGGTAGTACGGGAACTGGCCTCGAGTTCGCGATCCCACGGTGGAAGGCAGAACACTCAGGTACTTGTCAATTCCAGATGGCTTGATACATATGTGAACGCGGTAGAATATCTAAAAGCGTCGATTAGAAAGGTTGGGGCGCATCGAGAGAGCAAGGAATGAGAATGGACAAACCTTGGCTTCTTCGAACCAGCACTTTGGCACTTGAGCCTCCCAGATTTGAATACCTTCAGAGCTGGAATCGACTCGTATGCTAGTGAAGCCTGTGGTAGATCCGATTTTCTGGATAAGAACTTCTTTGTTTTCAAGGGAACCCGCGTTTCGTGCGATGTGTTGAGCTGATGAAACCGTCAGCGTCGAGCTCGCTGGGGACTGGGATCAGGAAGGAATGAAAACACACAAAATGCCTGGTCATTCTCAAAAAGCTGGAGTGGCTTCTGAGATGTTATTTCAGTCAGTTTGAACCGAATAGTCGACACTTTATCCCCAAGGGCGGCCTCAAACCTGCGGGCCAGATTCTGGTACTTGGGGAATTGGCTTAGGACTTTGTATAGCGGAACAACGTCGTGTCGCTGTGATACTCAGTACACGGCTTCTGTTATAGGTTCAAGTGACTTACCTGAATCACTCGCCAATTATAAAAGTCATCGACAGTTGCACACCAGGTTGGAAGGCTAGAAGAAAGTCAGGATGCAGTCATCGCAGCTTTAAGGGGACATAGACATGCTTATTGCACAGAAGAGTATTTCCTCCTTTGGCCTCCCACATTACGGAATTATGAAAACTCTGGTCGACATTTTTCTCAACATTCCCTTCTTTTCCCTGGTGCATATCACTCTGTGGTGCCTGAACATATGAAGAGATCGACAATGCCGCTCTGCGTTTCATCGAGTTGAATTGTTCGTGAACCTTTTCCTTGGTGTTACTGTTGGAAAACTCCGAAAAAGACAACTGCCCGCCCAACTCGACTCTCCGAGCAAAGACATGGCCTGTAGACGGGGGTCAATAGCTATCTCGCCTATTGAGAGCTATCGTATCTCTTGGATCCTTACCATATTTCTTGCCAAACTTTATGTAGCTATTTATATCACTGAGCTTGTCGAGATCATTCTGGCATTCTTCACTGATTTCAAGTGAACTGGAATCCAAGAGTACCGACACTCGGGGCAGCTATACCCGTAGGGAAAATATTCATATCAGTCACTTTGTTGAAAATGTACCGAAAAGGAAGACTTACGTTGTACCTGATGATAAGCTTATCCCTCCGGCCATCACTTTTTGACCATACAATATTAGAAGAAAAAGCTCCCCAGAAGGAACCATGGCTGCCACGAGAAATAGTAAAGTTAGATGAAGCACTGGAGCAGATAGGAGTATCAAGAGAGGCTTACACCGAACGCTCGATCGATTTTTCGGAAAACGAATGGTTTGCCATTGATTGTTGCAGCGAGTTCTTCGTCTCCACCGCCGTGACATACGAGCCATCGTCAACCCAGAAACAAGGGATATGCAGAGCAGTCTAAGAAAGTTGGCTTTATAATAGCTCATCGTCTTGCAGAGATTTTTCTCTCACCTCGATGGCTTCTAGGTGCCCGCAGCCTTCACCATTCTCCACGGCCACCTTAGAGGGAGCTGACACCTCGTACTCTTCCAATTTTCTTGCTTTCAGGTTGAATACTGTTATGTAGATTAAGTGTCAATCTACAATCTCATTAGAAAGAAGAGGTGCTATTCTCACCATTATACGGGCTGCGCCGAACCTTCATCGTCAGGACATTACCATTCCTCCCTGGTTTCTCATCCACCACTAGACAAGATCCGCTGAGGATGCGGTTTGTGCGGGTTATAACGCTCCATTCGTGCTCAGTAAGGTCGGCTGGATGTCTACTCCGTGTTACCTCCATTGATGCAAATGTAGATGGGGGTGCGTACGTCATTTTTGCTCCTTCCCCGGCGTTGGGGTTATGCAATGACCTTGATTGAGTCGGGTCTGTCTTTGAGAATGCGGCAAGCTTATTCAAAGGTTAGCAGCTATGGATCAACTTCTTTCGTTATGAAAACACATACATTTGACGTCAACTCTGACCCTCGGTCGAGAGAGTCCTTGGCTGTTTTGGTCATCCGCCCAAGTATTCTTCGCTTTCTGTAGTAGATATCCTTTACTTTCGGCGTCGCCTGGCCCCTGGTGCTAGGGGCCGCATCCTTGGAAGAAATCCGTAAGTACTTGCAGACATAGTAAAATTTTTTTGAGTAGATCTCTCACCTCATTTCCAACTTCTCTAACTTCCACCCCCCCCTTGTTTTGGTGGATGCTGGCCTGAACTAGTCCTTCATAGGTAGGTAGGGTTATATCATCAGACACCACAGTGCCGCTCACATCACAAAAGGGACTACCGGAACTGAGAGCAGTTAAGAGGGAGTATCATTGGCTGATAGTTGGAACGAAGGGGAGGAAGAATACTGGAATGTGTCCAACGCCTTTCTATCAACCAAACGCTTCCGAATATCCCCAAGCGTATCCTCGCCAACTACTGTAATTTCGAGCTCAGTAATGAATTGCATCCCCACTGCTCCGCTAGCTGGGTCATATTGATTCAGGCGAAATAGGTGCTTTGGTGTATCTGGTTGAGTAACCTCCATTGTTTCCCGAGGCTGGCTTTCACTTTCATATTCGATCATTTCGCTGGGTTCATTTACTACCATGGTTGCTTTAGGTAGCTTGTGTTCGTATAAGAAAGGAAATGATACACAATGATCGGGGGGCACTTTGGCAGGTGAAGGTACAGTATATGCCATATATGCATTACGGAGAAACCTCAGTCATCACGGACGGCTGCGTATAGGCTTCATTACTGGAGGGTCGATGTATTGCTACATATCAGTAGTCCTGGTCAGAGAATCTCCAGGATTCCGGCCTATAGCGACTCACAAGTTGGGATAAGTGGTGAAAGACAGGCAGGGTTGAGTCCAGCTGCTGCGCCGTGTTGACACGTCAGTGGAGAGCCGGAGAAGACCTCAAGGCGGGGAAATAGCTTTAGTCCCTTTGGGCTCACTTCTGTTTGCTCTCTTGCGGTATTTCTCTTGATATCTTTGGTTTGCAGGGCCTTGTAAGGGCGCAACGTGTGGTATAATGATAGGTTGAACGCGTCTTGGAGAGGCGTCTTGTATGGTTAGCTACCATCAAGGTATATCGATTATCCCTAAAACTGCTCGGCCACCTCCTTTCTTCAACCCAAGCAGAGATTGTCATATTTTTGTTCAAAATACTATATACTCAGTGTGATTGTATTCGAGCGTGGATAGTTGAGCAAGAGCTGAGGTTGTGAGGCGCGTTTTGCGAGGCAACGACATTCCGCGCTAACAAACAGCTTAATTCAACCACCACAAGCGACCTCAACCACGATTCAGTTGCCCCCTTTCCTAGATTCAGGATTATATCCAGAGATACCAGTTTTTTTCGTGTCACCTTGACCGTTTAGTGTCGGTGCAATTTGGGTATTACGTATAAATAGCAGAACTCGCTACCGAACGTTAGAAACGGATGCCACTGGGTAGGCGGCAGCATGACACTGCCATCTATAGGACTGATGAGTGATACTACAGGAGACAGGGTCTCGACAAGTCCGTTATTCCATGGAACAGTGACTTAGGCAAAAAGGAGCCCAAGGTTAAGCCCTCGAGAAAACCCGGCTCTACCCTCCCGCCATCCTCGTATCTGTGACACGCTCTCAAGCCTGAGTATACTAACTGGGCGGTTGTCCACCATGCTCCTCGCTCTCGCTTTAGACAGGATAAAAAGGGCTACTCTGGGAAGCAGAGAAATCTATGCCTTGCGCAGATGGGAGAGTCGCAGTAGCAAAACCCGTCAAACGCGCGAGATGGCGGATTAGCAGTCCAGAGACTTGTGTATTGAGAATACCAAGGCCAGATATCAATAATATCGTTGCTACTGCGGGGCCGAGTAATTAGCTGGAAGTACGACGAAACCGCCGCGGGGGTTGTACATGGCATCGCTGCCCATTGTAATGCGATTGTTGTCAGACTCGGAGCCCTCAAGATTGGTGACAAAAAAATATCGGTCAGGGGAAGAAGGCCACACCGGTCAATCAGGTGATATTTGGCTCTCTTCCAGAGCCCTTCGCCATCAGAAGAATGCGAAAACGAAGCTGCCCTGTTACGAAGTTGACTGGAAGCTGGAACAACCACCCGCTATCCGCCATTTCGAAGTTAACTACCCATGGGCGACTTTTTGCTCAATTTTCACAATCGCGACTGGTGTGACTGATGTATGATACCGCCTCAACACTCATACTTATTTTAATTTCCAAAGCTGATCCACGCTCCACAACCGAGGCTTGAAATATACCTCTTCGTTGGACACCATCAGGAATGCAAACGACAAAAGCTGAGTGAGCCGAGATTTTGTTGTCTTGGTATTGTTACTCTACGCTGGGGGTAGTACCCTTTTCACTGCTAGCGCTACGATGCTCGTGCCCAATCAATGAGTAATTTTTTCTGTTGGTGAAACAACTGGTCCCGATCCAAAGCTGCCTAGAGCCAGTAACTCTCCGGATTATTCCTATGGAGTAAAATGGTCTGCAACGAAGCAAACAAATTGAGACGACGCCTGGCACTCCCCACTCCTTCTCACCAAAGCTTATCCAGAGCGTCTCGCCGCACTCATGAGAAGTGAGACTGGCTGGATGCATGGGCAGCAGATATTGACAGCTCACAATACGCAGGAGACACTGACACAGCCAATCATGATATATAGAAACCAAGCTGTCGGGTCTGAGATGATCTGCAAACGCGAGGCGGCTAGCCATAAGTGAGCGAAGAAGGTAGAGACGGTTTCAACATCATGGCTGCCAACACGAACAGCAAACTAATGCATTTACTGACCAATGGCTGACTCCGTCACGCATATAATGTGTAGCCTACATGGCTATTTTTATTCGTCTACGCTCTAACCTAGAATTCCGAGATACAGTACCGGTATATACGGACTTACTCAGACAATCCATCCCGGAGTATCGATCGCGCTTAATAGAGTTAAATTGCGCATTTTATGTGCTGTGGTATCACCAGGTCAGGCCTATGGAAGATATAGGTTTCTCGTTTCCAAATCCCGGACGCACAAAAACGGGAATCAAATCCACGGTAAGACCTCTTCTGTTTTGCAAGGAAGAAAATTTCCGAGATCGGCGACTCTAATTCTGGAAAACGTCTTGCTTCCGGATAGTTTAAACCAAACATCAAGCACATCCATAGACGTCGTCTGTTACACTCGATTTCAATTATCATATCAGAGCGAAGAGAGGGAAATACTCCAGCTGCTGTACGACACGGGGCTGAATTTAGAGACGCTGCAATGTTAATATTAACAATAAGGGCCGCAGCAGATATGTACCCACCCACTCAACTCTGAGAAGCAATCGCAAGATCTCCCCACCAACCACCGACATTTCCTCTTCTTCTCTTCTCTCCTCCTCTTGGCGAGGGGATTTGCAAACCCATGCCCTTGGGTATAGGTGCTATACCTGGCAAGAGGCATGTAGAGAGAGAGGGACGAGGCGGGGGAGAGGCACTCCGTAATTTTCCTTGTGCAACCAAACTTGTCCATCCCTTGCGCCTGAACAGACCACTTAGGACGCATTTCTCAACGTTGGCTGAAGATGGGCGGAGACCGTTGCCAGTTTTCTTCTCTCCCCGCCCCTCTAACCTTTCTCCCCACAGCACATACAGGCCCTGATCGAGTGAAGCAATAAGTCTAGACAGCACTGTTCGTGCAGACATACATATATCTATCTATATCTAGATAGAGCGGATCCCAAGTGTCCAACCAACCCCGTATTCATCCAAACAAGCTCAAGCATCGTAGATCATTTTTGTGCTTATTCGGCTTAACCTTCCACTAGAAAAGGCTTGGCTGAGTTTCTTCTTCTCTCCATACACACATCCTACAGTATTACCATTAACAAACAATGACTATCATCAACAAAAAGCGCTCATCTACATCCATCCAAAATAAACAGTACCCTTCTCTCATTTTAGTGCTGCGTATACGAGACTCCGTGCGGAGTACAGCTACCTACATACATAGACCCTGCATGTTTCCCCCCTTTGGCTTCTTTTCTCCGTCCAAGCCCGAAAGTTAAATGATTATTTCAAACTGTCCTGCATTAGCGAATCCATTAAAAAGACCCTTAAAAAAATTCTGATCTACATACATCCATACATACATTTACCTCCTCTTCCACCTCCCTCCCTCCCCGCCGATCGGTCGATCATTTCGATTATTTAGTTTGCATGAATCGCTAGATGGTGATGGTGGTGGTGATAAGTGCTATTGTAGTCTTGCTCCTTTTTCACATGCCTCCTTTCTCGCGATCTATTGTTTTTGTTTCTGTTTCGCTTTGTTTTCGGATCGACTGCAGCACATACTCTGTGCAGAGTCTATACATATTATGATCTATCCAATCTGTCAGTCAAGCTGAGTGAATGCATGCATATAACCTACTGTATGGCGGGTGGGGAGGGGGGTGATTTAGGGGATGGATGGATGGCCAAGACAATTTGATGCAAGACTCGAAAAATGCCTCTAATTACATATTTCTCCCAGGACGGAGAATTTCCCAACGAACCAGAATAGATGTCACGGGCACCGGAGTTCGAGCTGACGGTTGTGTTCTACATTATCCCTAAACGGCTATGATGGACTCACTCATCCGATCTCGTCTAGTAGATCTATTTATTAACTGCCCTAATCTAGATCTTGAATTGACGACTCGACGGCACCGAGTCAGTCGTGTATGGAATTATATCTGCACTTTTTTTTTTTTACGTTGAAGAAGACCAGCTGACTCGTAGCGCCAAAGATTGCGCATACAACTATACGGCAAAGGGGTCCAAAATTAACGCTAGAAGGGGGCGTCTGGTCTCAATCATTTTGCCGCAGGAGGCGGTGGGCGGCGGGTGGCACACATGATGGGCCGTTCCAGCGACAGGTGGTGGATTTTTCCGTAAAAGAACGTTTCGGGTTGGTGTAGTCGAGATGAGAAGAATTGTTCTACGCCACGCTTTAGAACTCCATAGAACAAAGTTGTGCGACGTGATACTTCCCTCTCAAGAAATGAGGTTCATGTGCGCAAAGCACGCAAGACTATGTAAGTATGGGTATGCATGAGGGAGTGTACCGGAATTAGCATTGGTTCAGCCAGCCGGAAAATATTAACCTCGCGTCCATTATTGTTATCTCTCTGGACGCCGCTGGTAATAGTCATGTAATTCTGTATGTACAAGCTTGGATAGAGGATAACATAGCCGCACCGGGGAAAGGGGTATTACCAAGGTGCTGAACTTGGATCATGACACCATATCACCCCTTAGGAGCTTAGAAAGGTTTGAACATTTACCACTCATCGACATGGAGCAGAGAAGGTATGTAGTCGCTCAATGCGGTATTTCTTCAAACCCAACATAGATAGATAAATATAGTAAATCGTAGTGGAGTTGCTGGATACCGTCGCGCGCTCTTTTGGGGGCGATAGCTGCTCACAGCCCGCCCCATAGATCTGGTGGAGTCGCAGTACCCTTCAATATCGAGCAGATCTAGGGAGTCAGACAGCGATGGTGAGAGCTGTCATCACTCGGCAAGTGATAGTAGGTCGAATGAAGTTGATATCTTATCATTTTTGGCGGTTAGCGTCAGGTAGGTCCAGGGCGCCGTACAACCAATATTACGCGTTCGCGACAGCAAAAAGCGTATTATTGTGTTCGTTCTAGCATATCAATATGTCGAGATGCCTTCTGGATGTGCATACTCAACCGGACGGGCACCCACTTCGCACTTCCAAGAACAATCTTATGAATTGGGTGTACAGACGGTGGCAACCTTGTTTGCGGCACGGTCATGTAGACACGGGGAGTGTATATGGTAATTGTCTGAGCAGCCGGCTCGTACCAAGAATGAGAAGTGAAGTTAGACGAAAGAGAAACATTTTCGAGCACCGTATTTTCCCTGCAGAGGAAAGGGGGAGGGGGGGGGCCCCAAGAGTGACGCTTTGGGTTCTAGGCTTTGTCTTTCATTGGGCGTAGAGGGGAAGGCCGAGTCCCTGCGTACATAGCCTCCTGCCTAACCACTTTTCGTCCTGTAGCTATGCGTCTATTATAGCCAATCTCTCGTCATGTTTCGTTTCCTCGGGGCGTTGGTATCAGGGATCAGAAAGGCGCTGCTATTAACAGTTCGCGACTCTGAGACACACACAGAGAGGGGTATACATGGAGATAGAATAGGGGGAACCCCCCCCATCCGTACCATTTCGTACGTTGAAAAAATGGCTGCATTCGTCCAAGATCGTCACCTACCGTTTTAAGCAGAAAGCCTTTCAACGGTAGCGGGCGATCAAGTCTCAAACTCTATGCCGAGGAAACTACCCGAAGACGAAAAAGCCGTTCACGAACAGCTCAGCTGCCCACTCAGCAGACGCAGTAATGTAAGAATAGATGGGAAGGACCACCACGCCACATTGGTATAGCCTTGCATTGCTGCAGCGAACATGCAGATCATGGCCTGCAGAAGAAGCAAAGTATCGAAGGACAGCCAGGATCAAGGGAGTTGACATTGGGGAGAACGAAGTGGTTGGGAAGGTCTACCCTGAAAACAACGGCGCAATCCTATATGTCATACAGGTGCCGCCGTGCAACAATCGGGTGGAGTATCGATGCGAGGCCAGAGTTTCACTAGGACATCTGGAGTAATGGGGATTGGTCCTTCAGCTCGTGAATTTCCATAGAGAAAAAAAGCATCTGCCATTGACCAGACGCTAAAGTAAAAGCCGCAACGCCACCATCCCCGTTTCAGTTTCCGGTTTAGGAAATTATACTTAAAAAGAAGACCTGTCCGAAGTCTCGAGTATAGAGGCCAATCATATGGCTATGTTGATTCCAGCAGTCTGGTTCAGCCATTCGGAAGCAAGAGAAATAGAAATAAACCCGTTCAGAGCCTATAAAATGCGAAAGAAGCGCCAGTATAATATTCTCAGCAAGCCACTTGGAAGAAGTAATAGCATTGTAACATGGGAAAAGCAATACTTATGATTTTGTTCTGGCCTTTTATTTTTCACGCTTTGGTTCCTTTTCAAAAGGCCTCGCTTGACGCTTGTGATGTCAAGTACGGAAGCTTTCTTAGCATCAGGAATGATCAGCATGTAGAGACGCGTGTGAGGCGTTTGTTCTTGAACAAAGCTATGGTCGTCTGAAGGACGTTCGATACGAACTGTTCTTCTCCAGCGGCCATCGATGCCTGTGTATAGTAGGCCTATGTCTCCTGTTACCGTGATTCGCGAGAGGCTCTGCGCCGTTAGGGACAACCCCATTCGAGCTGATCAAACATCGAAACATGCGTAAGTTAGAGAAGAAATCATAGTCGACATGTTCATGACAAATACCACGGTCTCCCTCGGTGGTGAAGAGAGAATATTCTGGCTTTGCCTGAGGAATCACATATTGTCAGATGATCATAAATGACTCCGACAGACTGGTTGAGCCACTTCGTTCGTTTTCTTTTTTCTTTGCGCTCGGCTTTTTTAGTCTTTCATCGATATTAATTCTCGCTCAGTACAGGATGACTCGAATCGTTGTGTGTGGCGTGCAGGAATGGCAGGTTCACCCCGTCATGTTTTGCTGCGTCGTGATAATCTCGCAACCTGAGAGTCTGGAGGTTGACCTCCCACCGTTCGGCTTCTGTCCAATAAACCCGAACCGTTAGATGTTGGATGCGTTCTAGTGCCATCACGCTGCACTAGTCTACTCGCTAGTCTACCAGATCCCTACTGTACTCCTCTTAATGGCGCTAACTGAGGTAGTCGGTTGAGGGAGGGGGGTGTAATCTCGAAACCTGAAGATGAACACTCGGCGTGAAAAAGATATCACGGTGGGTTTGAAAAGGTCGAAAGCGGTCTCCCCCATACTCTACGTACATATACATACGGGGAGATACAACAGCGTCAAGCGAGTGATATATGTATGTACAGATACATACTCCACTTCCCCACTGCTTCCGATGAGAATATATCCACCTCCAAACTAGCAGAAGTTAGTAGGTTTTAGTACGAAGGCCAGACCTGAGGAGACGAAGACGAACTGTCTCCATCATACCTTATGACGACTGGCGATGGAGAGAGGTTGCCTGGTTGGTCTCGTACGTATCTCATTAATATTACTGTCGTATCTTCAACCTGGACAATAATGGCGAGTACTATTATTTTCTTGTTCCCACAAAACACAAAAAAACTAACCGAAAAAAGATACTCGTTTAGTGCACAGGGAAGGCTCTGAAGCGTCGAGACAGGTCGAATATTAATCAATTTTCCAGACACGAGGCAGAGTCGATACGAATTAAAACTTCCGAAGGGCGGCTCGGCGTTCAGATGCCTGACCGCATGCTGCCGTTCTGTTCAATGTGACGTGGAGAAGCAGTCGGAGGTCGAATATTGTCATAGAGGAGATGAGGGAGAATGAACAGCGATAGCAACATCAGCAGCGGTAGCAAGAGTAGAAAACAGCAGTAGTTGGTAAGTACATGCGACGTGATAATCACGCGTCACAGCCGAAGTTTCTAGCGCATAGCTAACAAACTTCGGTGCGAGTTATCATTTGTGGGAGGATATGTATGCCGCCTAGCGAGATGCAAGCAAACCAGAAGAACGATCATCAAGAGGAAGATGTCACAGCCAACTTCGGGGGCCACATCATTGTCGGGTTCCCACCGCATCCCGAACTGACGATCAAGCGCTTATTTTCTTCTGGCTTCATTCACATACTCCCCTCTATAGGGTATCGTCATCTATGGTTCTTGACAGAATATCGTTTATCGATATATATATTCACTCTATCACTGCGGGGGCAAAAGCACACCATTTCACGCATTCAGCTTCAGAAAATTTATTCGCCTGTCCGGATACGCTCGCACTCTCGGCCCGGCCAGCTGGAATCCAATAATAATCCGCCGTGCAATTTGATATATGTGGGATGTTTCTTGTCCCATGCTGATATTTACGTACTGTATGGATGCACATGTACCTTCGGGCTTCCCCCCTTCCCCCTCGTCGCCGCCGCCGCCGCTGCTGACAGGTAGGCTATGTCATGTCGCTCTCATCTCCTCTCCTCTCATCTCCTCACATTACGCTGTTGTGGTACAATGCCGTTTTGGGCATGGCACTCTTAACAGAGTAAACTACCTGCACCATGTTTGCATATATGCATGTCTGGGGAAAAGGCCCGAGAGAAGCGACCCAATATCTCCGGAGTACCTACATAAAAAAACGATTGAAAAAAAATAATAACTCCCTTTCTCGGCGATGATCAGTTCAGACAGGGATACACCCTGGAAGAAGCCCAAAAAAAAAAAAAAAAAAAAGCAGCAGCCGAGGAAAATGTTAGCAGGACGGCAAACCAGGGCAAGTCTCGAGATGCTACCGTCCGTTATGTACAGAACCTGTACATATGTAGGTGTACATGTACGTGCGATTTGAGATTTCCCATCGAATCGGAGATCTGAGAAATAAATCAGACTTTAACCCATCTTCTTTTTTTAAACCCACTGACAGACTTTCTATCCCCAGCTCTTGACAACCACGGAGAGAAGATGAATCTTAACTTTAAAACCGCCCAAAGGGTGAGAAAAAAAGGGAAGCAGAACAGAAGATGAAGGAGGGAGGAGAAAGTTATGGTCTGTACCTGTCTTTTTTTTTCTTCAGGTAACTGACTCGATTGTTCGACTCGAACCAGAAGTAGATCAGTAGAGAGTAGTCCGTAGAGATGGTAGAGATCCAGAGAAGGAGGCGATGGTTAGAATGAAGTTACTTAGCTGATGGCCTAGCAAGGCAATTCAGAAAAATTAAGGATGCGCTCTACCGTAGAACCAACACTGAATTATGGAGCAATTCATCGTCATCGCCATCTTGAGCTCCCCTACTCCGAATCTGTCAGTATAGAATAATGGGGGAGAGGTATTTATCTTCTATATTATAATGCATGGTATGCCCGAGAAGGCCGACCGCCCAGCCATGTACATGCATCCTCTATATCTTTTCACTTAATCTCGACATTCCCGACCCTGCATCCCCAAGAGAAAACGCAAATAAAAAAAAGAAAAGAAAGCAGGCAAGGAAGAGAGAAGGATACAAAAAAGCAAAGAAAAAATACAAGACAGTGAGAGAGAGGAAAAAGAAACGAAAGGCAACAGATCTAGTTAGTTGAACCAGTCGTGGACTCTCTCTCTCTCTCTCCAATTTATAAAAAAAAGGCCCTCCTTCAACGCTAGCATACTTCAACATCCTTCATCCTTCACTCTTCAACCTCTACCCTCTCCATCTGTCTTGCTATTTCTCCATTCTCAATTCCCTACTTGTATCCTCCCGGATCCGTTTGGGATAACTCTTGCTGTCTGGCTATACTCCTTGCTCCTCGCCTCCCCCCTCATCAAGAAAAGAGACAATCACCTTTTTTATAACCTCACTCCCTTGATCTTGATAGCAGCCTTCTTGACTGCATCATATCATTTCTTTTCGCCACTTTATCCCGATAGTCTCTGCTTCTTCCATTGGAAAAAGAGGTCACAGGTCATTGGACGCAAGGACAACAAGAAAGAGCCGGCATAAGAAAGAAACGGCGATAAACATCAACTGGCATCTGAAGAGGGGTACCGGGTAGTTTGACAATTGACACCACGCACAACAGCAGCAGAGAAAGCCTTGAAAGACTCTGAAACGTTGTGGAGATCGCAGGAGAAATAAAGAGAAGAGACCAGGAAACGAAGAAGCGAACAGAATAAAAGGGTCATCTATTTTGAGCTCTCCCGGACAAGAGTTTAGTGATAAAGAAAGAAAAGACAAGCAGAATTGCCAGCATCACCATCAGTTGCTGCTGCTTCCGTTGTCAGGTCAGTTCAGCGATGCCCCATTTCAGCAAAGGCAGACAAAGAGTCCCGTTGCTCTGGTTTGTGTCTTCACACACACCTCTGAATCTCCTTCTACCCATGCTCTGATTGCTTCTCCTTCTCCTGTCTTTGCTCTTTTCCTTCTCCTTGTACCTCTTTCCCCCCACATTGTTTCTGCCCCAGCAGCTCCCGCGTGGCCGGGATGGATGCATTGAATAGAACAGGAGTAGACCTATCTCTTGCATAAGGATATAGTTCTGGAAAATGCTGACGGGTCTCGTGGCTTGCAGAAAAAAAGGAAAAAAGAGAAAACGAAAATAAATCAGTCCATATCTGCATGTCTCTGATTGACTAGGCCCATGGTTAGAGAGAAGCTCGCGCGACCATCTTGCCTGCACTCTCCACCCTGGGAGAGAAACCAAACGGCTGCTTGGAATAGTTCACCATCCCAAAAACGGCTTGTTCCTGGCCAGGATCCACTCCTATTTCTCTTTTATCTGCCTCTTCTTTTTCTTTACTTACCTGCTGCTGCCCTTACCCTGCTATCTTCACTTGCTTCAGCTGCTCCTTTTGCTGTTGGCCATTCAATCAAACCACCCTATTCTTGAGAACTAGCAAACTCTGCTTATCTCTGTCCTGGCTTTAATTGAGTCGGAATTCCGCGGGAGTGGAAGAAAGAAAAGGAAAGGAAAGAAAGAGAAGTTCCTGGATATCCTGTCACCCTTAGCTGACGGCAAATGCCATAACCCATCACCTTTTTCTCCTTGAGCTGGTTCCAGGACTTGCTCAGATTGACTTTGATAATATCCTTCATTTCTCCTGTATTCCCCTGTCCTTTTGATACCTTCCTTCCGCTCCTCATTGAAGAAAATCAACAGTTGCTGCATCCAGCTGTTTCAAAACAGCGACAGGACCAAGGGTTACTCCTCTTTTTCTGGCTTCTCGAAGACTCAACAATTCTCCCTGCCTCCCATGGCATTGGTGTAACGGCCTTGTTCTTTTTTTTTTGACCAGACCTGAAGTTTCAGTTCTGTCTCTTTTAGTTCTACCCTTTGACGCCATTATTCCCTCGCCAAATTCCATTCAGAGAGAACCTAGTCGGGACTGTCGACCACCACACTGCGAACAATAACAAACAGTCACAGCACGCAGGAACCTCAGGTACAGGTTCCACTTTGCAGATTTCTGCTGCAGCCTTGACGGGATTTTCCTCGACACGTTTTTGCCTACCCCGAACAAGGCTTAATTGGGTCCTTTTGAGAAATCAGTCACAGTTATTCCCCATTCATAAACGATCAACAATCCCCGATTGTCAGTTCCTGGACTGGGTAATTCATCACCTTCATCTCCCACTCTTTTATTCCTCGCTCTTGGAAACATAAGTATTATCCTTACTCTCTTTTGGCGCCCAAGATGTTCAGCCGCCAACCTCCCTCACCTCCGCCATCAAATGACGGTGAAATGAAACCTATCTTCCGTGACCTTCCACGATCATACCAATACCCATATACCCAAAACCAGCAACAGACACAGCAAGGGCCCATTTACAAGCAAGAACCCCTTTCATATGGTTTATTAGAGGTCGATGAATCAGAGATGGCCGAACAAATGGTATGTGCTTTCTCAAGTTTCCAATTGCGCTTCTCCACCATAGACTGACCATGATAGAACGGCGAATCCACGTTTGAAAATGCTTACAGGAATGGCCGGGAAGGCAACTGTGTGGAAGATGCTCCTGTTGCCCCATTGGTATGTGTGAAAAGGACCAAAATTCTTCATGACAATGTCAAGGATGAAAGTCACTGATTGTCGGTGCATTCAGTCATATGTTCGCACCTCTCAGCTTGGAGTTCCTGGCACCGGCATGGCCAGCGCAAGAGCACGAAACACCGGATCTGGGATTGTGAAAACTGAACCGACCACTTCTCCAAACCTTCGCGAGGATAAGATTAGAGTTTCGAGACCAGCCAAAGTTCGAAAGCGGGTTAAGCGGAACTCTGACAAAGAGGGAAGCGTATCGGTAGTGCCAGGCCCTCTTAGTATATTGACAAAAGACATGACACACATCCCAGTGCGTGATATGGAGGCCTGGGTTAACCGACCAATCGAAGAGCGCCGGAAAGAGGTATCGAGAAAGAACGGCAAAATCGCCAGGCCGATGAATTCCTTCTTGCTGTATCGCTCAGCATATACAGAAAGAATCAAGGAATATTGCGCACAAAAGAACCATCAGATCGTCTCAAAAGCGTCAGGAGAAAGCTGGAGTGTTGAACCGAGTGAGGTCCGGGATATGTTCGAGAGGTTTGCCAAAATCGAACGGAGGAACCACGAAGCAGCTCACCCGGGATACAAGTTTACGCCGAACAAGAACAAGAACGCGGGCAAAAAGAAGAAGTCCGGGGATGACGACGAGGAGGACGATGATTCCAGCATACCAGGTGAAAATGGCTTTGATGCCACTTCTTTCCCACACTCAAACGGTAGGAAGCACCTTAGGCACGGAAGCGGCGATAGCCTCGACCGCACGCCGACCCCAGGGGAGCATGACAGTTGCTATGCTAGCCGTCAATCCACTCCTTTCCACCATGCAGATCCCAACGAAGCATATCTGAACCCAGATCCTAACCGCCCATGGGAGCCCATCAATGCCAACCGCCCACTGTTCGGGATGTTATCGCCACCAGATCAGGCACACTATTTTCAGCCATCGATACAACAAAGCCTCATTGGCCAGAATATCATTGAGGATGTCACTTACAAGAAGATGGGCATGCCAAACGGGATAAACTACGAGGCGGCAGGAACCTTGGCTGGGCTATCAAGCAGCGCACAGCCTGAGCTTTTCCGACCGCAATCGCACCCAAACGGGAGAACCCCAGTGTCCATGGCTGATGTTCAAGTCGACCCGCAATTGCTCGAATTCGAGAGCTCGCCTAACGCACCACTGATAAAGTCGGAAGGCACAAGTTACGGAAGCCAGGCTGATATTTGGCAATTCCCCCCCTCACAGGGCAACCCTCAGTACATGCAGAGCAGCGCTGAGCAGTACCGACCTCACTACCAGCCGCACCTGCATACAGGGTTGCAACAGACCATGCCTCACCCAATGGGTAACCGAGACATGATGCGAGACGCAACAGCGCTGCAGTCCTCCCAAGCCGGTCAAGAATATGAGGACTACGACTGGTTCAGCGGACCTCCCATCGGCTAGAATCCCGTCGATATGAGTGCGATACTAACTTTAACCCATTTTTCTTTTGATGTGAAACGAGTCCGAGATGACCATGCTATGGATTTAGTCAATGTTTCAATACTGCATTCTTATTAGCTTCTCTGTTGCTTTTTTCCCTTTCCGATCTCTCACACTGCACCTCTTCCACCTCTCACCCTCTCCTTGCTTTCTCACAGCATCCCACCCTCACACCTCCCACACCCGCCTTGACTAGCCCCAACAAACCACGAAGAGAGAGGCACCCACCGGATGGGAGAACTGCAGGCGTTCCAGTTTGGAAATATCCCAACGGGGAGTGTGGTTCGATATCCTTTTTGCATACAGCATCGAGTTTTGGCTTTGTTTTGTTTTCTTGCTTCCTTTTTGGTTTAGTGCTGGTTATGTTCTTTCTCATTTATATGCATCTGCTTTTGCAATTTTGGTCGTTGGTTGGCTATTGTCCCGTTTTTTCATTGGAATTTGTCTGTGTCCTTTCCCCCTAAAACTCATGTTTGATCATATGGGTGTCATCATGGAGGCAGATTTTTTCTGAATATTCCAAGTTCTTACTTGTTATTATTATCAGCCATTTTTTTTTCAAAAAGATCGTAGCTCTTCACAGAGATTAGGTTGTAATATAAAGCTATTATCTACCACTTCCAGCGTGCAATTCAGCCTTCTTCCATTTTCATCGTCAGCCTGTTGGTGATGATGGCTTGGCGCACACTCTTATCGATAAGCCCACGTCGCGTTCAGGCAATGCGCGCTTCATGAGAAATTCATCTCCATCAAGAAAAAAGAGCAATTGTACCCAAAACCTAACCCTTCATTCCTCTATCTTCCTTCTACAGTGGCTTGAACCAATCGCAAACCCAACACTCTCACGAAAACAAAGCGACAATGTCCGGAGAGCTAGGAACAAAACTAGTCCAGCACGCCAAACGCATTCAATCGCTAAACTACCTCCCACCCTACCAGACGGAAATCATCCAATCGCTAGCACGCGAAGTACGCGACCTCGACCGGGATGTAGCGCTCATTCTTGAGCGTTTGGAGCGCGAACGCGAACAGGAAGTGGGAGGGACCCTCGCTGGGTCCTCCGCGTTCAACCCATCCGACGACCCCGCGACGGCGTGCGCGCTATTAGTTGACCATTTATACATGCGACGTAACAAAAGGTGCTTACTAGCCTATCACCGTGTTCGGACTGAGAAGTTAGAGGAGATGTGCTGGAATGGGATTGACCCGTTTGAACGGGGTGGTAGTGGTGGTGGAAGGCGGAATGCAAACGCGGACGCAGATGGTGGTGAGAATGGGGCTGACAACAATGCCGATGGTGATAATGATGATAATGAGAATGGGAATGAAGATGGGAATGGGAATACAGGCAGAAACGAAAGCTATAGCAACAATTCACTAAGTCCGGTCGAAGAGGAGTATTTTCGACAGTACAATGAGATGCTGGTGGCGTATAAAGGGCGGTTTACAGATATTGATCTGACGGGCAGCCTGGAACCGCCTAGGGAGCTGTATATTGATGTGCGAGTACTGAAGGATGTGGGCGAAGTCCAGACTGAATATGGGTATGTGGTTTCTCTTTCCTTGATTTTATCCCGTCTCCACGTTTTTTTACCTGGATGAAATGTCAAGATACTTCTTCGTGTCTTGCAAGGTTGTATCTCTACCTTGTTCAGGCACTGTGTCTATTCTTTTTTCTCATCTTGAACCGAACCTTGAATGTTTTTTGCTAACTTAACTTTCTTTTGTTTGAACAGATCCATTACCCTAACGAAGAATAGTCAGTTTTTCGTCCGGCTAGCAGACGTGGAGCGGCTCATCACCCAAGGATACCTCCAGCGACTAAGTTGATGATTAATGAATTGGAAGAAAGGATTTCTCCTTTCTTTTTACTTCGTTTGAATCTTAAACACAATCTTGTACCACAACCCAAGCACATGGCCGTCCAGCATCCCTATCCCATACGCATCCTATTATGCTTTACAAAAACAAGTCGCCCCCCTAGGATGATCCTCTTATTTGCAACCTTATAATCATATTAGACTCGCCCCCGCGATGTGCGGCTTGAGTTGACTTTCCGCTTTCGCACAGTGGGCTTTTCCCACCCCCTTCCGCCATGGTCCGCGATGCACACCAGCCGGCAGCGACTAGCTGGGAGGAGAAACTCCGGGTAAAAGAGAGGGGGAACCTAAACCAGCCCTCAAGATATCCATGCCCCAGACAAAGACGGTTCGTTTGTTCTGCAGTCCGCTAAAATGCCATGCGTCGTCCCTGCTTTGGTCGGTTCGCCAATCAGAGTGACTTGCAGGCGATTGCGAAGCCAACCAAACGCCTTTGCATATACGCACGGATGTATGTACGTGTGCTGCACCAGTCGATCGTATGGAGAAACCTGGAACTTTCTTAACGGTCATGCGCGAGATGCTTGACAAATCTTTCTCGTATTCCCCCAGATCTCCTCCAAAGCCTTTTATTAAGCGGGATATCCAGCATTTCTTGGAATTTGCCTCGGGCTGGAGTTCTGCTGCCCAGGCTTAACGGAACAATATTGATCAGTTGCGATGAGACATTCTATGGTGAGCGTATTTGGGATGAAGCTATATGTGATCAAATATAATTAATATGTCTGATATGCCCTGGGGTTCTGCTGTTCTAGCCTCTTAGCCTTGAGCCGTACTGAACTTGGCACGCTTAGAGGGGGCGGCGTTTTTGGAGATGCAGAAAATAGCGTCATCGAAGAGGAGGAGAAACATCTCAGGTTTTGACCGTGTAGCTAAATCAGTAACACTCGTCGTTAAGAACAAAATAATGACCCGATAGCCTTGTATTTTCTCTTCTAAACCTCTCCGCTCTGATGCTGATTAGTCGTCGTTCTTTAAATTGTCGAATATTTCTGATGGTTCGGTTTGCCGCAACCGAAACGCGATGGATAATGGACGGAGAGAGCAGCAAAGCGGTGGTGGTGGTGGCCTAGGGTCAACCGATGGGAGCAATACAGCTGCTAATATCCAATCGCATCTTCCTCGCCATCATCAGCATACGGTCGCAGTAACAGGCCGGCAGCCGAGCAATGATAGCGACAGCCCGTCCTTCACCAGCGCGACACAAGATGGAGCTCAAGGCTCGATGTCTATACGCCGACGTGCATCTGTCAGTGAGAAGACACCTGCGCGATCATTCTACCATCGGTCCTTTCATGGGTCTTTAGGTGAGCCAGTTTTCCAGGTTGCTGTTAAGTATTTTGATGGTTTTGAGCAATTTCTAACGTGGAGCCCATTTTTTACTCCAGACCCCGCCCATTACTCTTCCCAAAGCGTTAGAGCGCGAACTGCTGAATTGGAGTCATTGGCATTATCTGAAGCGGGCTCACTTCAAAGTCGCAGCGCTGCAGGGTCGATACCTCCGGCAGGAATATACGGGAGAAGCTATGGGCAAAGTGAGCAACTGCCTAGCGCCAGACCTGAGGCTATCGAGGAGGGCTCTGAACCTCAAACTCCACGTGGAAATGCGTTTCCACCACTTGCGTCTGAATCCGCGTTGACTGCTATGCTGCGCACAAGCCCTGGGAATTCTCCGAGCTCTTTCTCTCAACAACAGCGGCAGCAGGAGCCACAGCAACACAACACCATTGAACCAGAGGGCGAGGATGGGAGGGTTGAAACAGAAGTCGCTGGCTCATGGTATACCATTCCGAATAATTCTACAACCGATCAGGGCCAGGTGCAGGAGCAGGAGCCGGAGCAAGCGCCGCTGCTCCCAGCGCACTCTAAAACCTCGCACAGCTATGGCTCCGCTTCGGATTCTACTATCGAAGCTGGCATGGCACCTAAGCGTACACCTCAGGAGAGTAAAACCTGGCAATCTACAAAGCTAGCATGGAAGAGAAATCTCGATGGTTGCATGGCCTTTTGCAACCCTAGAACATGGGACAGGCGGACTATCTATCAGCAAGGAATTGTTAAGCCAGCAAAGCTTCTACCGGCTGTATTTCTGGGGCTTCTTCTAAATATACTCGACGCGCTCTCCTACGGGATGATTCTCTTCCCCCTGGGCCAACCGATTTTTTCCACCCTCGGCTCCGATGGTATCTCCATGTTTTACGTGAGTACTATCATCGCACAACTCGTCTTCTCCTGCGGAGGCTCAATTTTCAAAGGCGGAATCGGCGCTGAGATGATAGAAGTTGTTCCCTTTTTCCATAAGATGGCAATGATGATTCTCGCAAGAGTTGGACCGGATAACCCCAAATCCGTCCTGGCCACGACCATCCTGTCGTATTCTATCAGCTCTGTCTTGACGGGTGTTGTGTTCTTTATCATGGGAGCCTGTGGGCTGGGAACACTCATAGGGTTCTTCCCCCGACATATCTTAATCGGATGTATAGGCGGTGTGGGCTGGTTCCTCATCGCAACAGGCGTCGAAGTATCAGCTCGACTGCCTGGAAATTTAGAGTATAATCTCGATACCCTGCAGAAGCTGTTTCAGTTTGATACTTTCTTTCTCTGGACTGTCCCTCTTGCTCTCGCTGTTGGCCTTCTTGTTTTGAAGCGGTATATACGGTCGAATTTTTTGGTTGGTGGGTATTTCGTAGCCATCGCGGCGTGCTTTTATGTAGTTAAGCTTATATTGGGTGTTTCGATCGAGTCGATGCGGAGTCATGGTTGGGTTTTTGATGCTCCCTCTTCGGCCACGCCTTGGTATCATTTCTATACCTTATATGGTGAGTATCTACCCTTTTTTACTTCCCGAGGATATGGTTTGAGATGATATTGATGGGTGTTTAGATATGTCTGCTGTTAATTGGCCTGCGCTGGCCGATACGATTCCAGCAATGTTTGCATTGACCTTCTTTGGTATACTCCACGTCCCCATCAATGTGCCAGCGCTCGGTATTTCTACAGGTGAAGATAACCTCAACGTCGATCGAGAGCTCATTGCACACGGCATATCAAATGCATTATCGGGATTTGCCGGCAGCATCCAGGTAAGAAAGCAGCTTGTCTTTGTAAAGACTCTAGGCTAACGGAAAATATAGAACTATCTGGTATACACGAACAGCCTGCTCTTCATTGCGAGTGGAGGCAGCAGCCGTTTAGCCGGTATCATGTTGGCGATTGGGACTTTTGGAGTTATGCTTGCCGGGCCTGAAATCATCGGATACATTCCTATCATGGTTGTGGGAGCTCTCATTTATATGCTTGGAATAGAGCTCATGGAAGAAGCCTTGGTTGACACCTGGGGGAGATTGCATAAACTTGAATATATCACGGTGAGCCAAAAGAAGACTGTCTCCTATTGATAACTTCGATTGCTAACATAGTTTCAGATTATAGTAATTGTCGTGACGATGGGAGCCTGGGATTTTGTGACGGGGATCATTCTCGGCATAATAATGGCCTGCGTCAGCTTCGTGGCACAAACCTCCCGAAAGTCTGCGATCACAGCAACATATACAGGCCAAGTGGCCCGTTCCACAGTGCGCCGTCACCCACTTCATGCCCGGTTTCTCCGAGAAGCTGGCAAGCAGACATTTGTCATTAAACTTGCCGGTTTTCTTTTCTTCGGGACAATTGTCAGCGTTGAGAAGCAGATACGCCACCTGATTGAGGGGGAAGTGTTCAGCAAGCAGCCTATACGATTTTTGGTCCTCGACGTATCCTATGTCAATGGGCTGGATTTTTCAGCAGCCGAGGCGCTTACGCGTCTGAATAGGATATTGAGGAAGAGAGGTGTGCATATGGTTATCTGCGGACTTGATTTTGCAGATGATGTTGGAGAGAGCCTTAAGAATGTGGGACTCTTTGCAGATGAGAATCAAGTCGAGGTTTTTCAGGACCTGAATTCTGCGTTGGAATATTGTGAGAATGAGTTGCTAAGGGTAATTCATCATCGGCGAAGGGCGAGGGAAAGAAGTGAACCATCAGGCCACCACCTGGGTAAGTGATATTTTACAAAGCAAAATTTTGAGCGCACATCCGGACTAACTGACTGAAATATGCAGAGGTGCCTGATACGAGACCTAGGATACTGTCACTTGGTTCCGAGATGCCTGTCAATTCCCCGCGAGGACACCATCTCCACCAGCTCGCCGTGAATGCCCTTCGCGAAGAGGTAGAAGCATCGCGCTCAACCAGCAATACCAGCACAGGGGGGAGTCAACTCACCTCAGCGCAACAGCAAACGCAGCCTCTCCCCCTTCTCATGCAAACATTCCAAGGCGTAACGGACAAGCCGCCCTCCTTCTGGTTCCCATCCTGTCGCTACTTTAGCCGGTGTGAATTCCCCGCCTCTTCAGTCCTCTACCGCGACGGCGAAACAGCCAAATACTTTTACCTGCTGGAATCCGGCATGGTGCGAGCCGAGTACCAGACTCCCCAGGGCGGGTATTTCGAGCTGGTGGTGGCGGGACGACCGTGTGGCGAACTGCCGTTTTTTGGCGAGACAAGTCGCACAGCAACGGTGAGGGCGGAACGAGACAGTGTGGTCTGGAGGCTTGGGAGTGTGGAGTGGGGGAGATTGAAGGAGGAGCAACCGGTGATTGCGCTGGAGATGATGAAGGTTTGCCTGAAGCTGACCTCTGAGCGGATGGAGAGCATTACCTCGTAAGTTGCCTGTTACTTTTTTTTTGTGGTGTTTCTTAAAAAAGGGTTCTAACTAACGGCTGATGGCTTGCAGGTACGTGCTCACTGCTACTCGGTGAGCCGAGTCAATCATTACGATGTGCGATATAGATCATCAGGGGCTGTCTGATTATGATTATGGAGATTCTACAGATTGAACCAATGGTTCATGTTATCCACCGAACCAGACTTGCAGAATAAAAACAAGATAACAAAACAAAGACAGGATTGGGAGATGAGATGAGATGCGCCGACAGGGAGAAAAAAAAAAGGGATCGAGAGCCGAAAAAAAAAGAAAAGAGAAAACTCTTCGCTCAGAGCTATCCACAAGGTTACAGCTACCCTTGTTTAGCGCGAGATAACTGCAGCCTCGGAAGGGAGCTCCACTGTTGCTAGAGGAATAGGAGAGAGTGCATCAACGAGGGATACGGAGTACATACACAATATATATCTACGCTGGTAGGATACTGGTGATATTGTGATATACTGCCAGTCTATATACAGACAGACGGTATATCGACGTATATCGACAACGGCGCGTTAGAGAGTGAAACACGGCCGTATGACGCTTACAAACATCAATACAGTCAGTCATAATAAAGTCTGGCCCAGGCGTAATTCTCGTATCCACCGTACACCGGCCAAGGACACGTGATCGTACTATGAGAGACAGGGTAAGGCGGTGATCTGTGGGTCGTGATGCTTCAGCATCACCAGCATCACCAGAAGCACCACAGCAACAGCAATATCTATCCTCTCTACCTAGTTATATGTCACAGTTATAGCTGTATATCTGTCTTCCTAGTATGATATCTCTGTATATCTCTGTATATCTGTATGTATCTGTATGGCCGTCTGTATGTATGTATATTATATTGTATGGCCCCACTAGCCTGAATAGGCAAGGAGTGGTCAGCTGGTGTGGTCTTTTCAGGAGACTATTGGAAGATCACTCGTTCGTAATACACATACCAAACGGCCTGATACACACCAGATCCAGCGGGTTTGTGAGCGTACCGGGTCTGACGGTAAATACCCTCCCCCCTTTTATCTTTCCAAGCCAAAAAAAGAAAAATCCCTGCGCGCTTCAAAAAGCGATAAATTTCCTCTTTCCGCCTTCTTTTCTTCTTCTTCTCTTCTTCTCTCTTTCTCTTGCTTCTCTCTTCTTAGCTCTCGTCGTCGTTTTCCTTTTCTTTTGATACCCGGTGAATATACCAACTGCTGCTTGTCTGTTTTGTTAACTTCTGTTTACTCGTCTTTCTTCGTGATACCCGAGATACCCCCTCTTATACTTAATAAACAAACCCATCATGTCCGAAGCTCAGAAACCAACCGAAACTCCAGCTGCTGCTCCAGCTGTCGAGGAAACCACTACCACCACTACTCCCGCCGTCACCGAGACTCCTGAAACTGCTCCAGAGACCCCCGCAAAGGACGTGCCTGCTGCTACCACCACTACCGAGGAGGAGCCTGCAAAGGATACCCCTGCTGAAGGTGCTGCTGAAGAGACAGCTAAGGAGGAAGCAAAGGCTGAGGTCACCCCTGCTACCGATGGTGTCCTAGGATACAAGGCTCCTGGTCTAGTCAAGTATGTTGTGGTTATTCTAGCTACATAGTTTGGAAGCAAAAGCTAATATGATAACGTTTTTTAGGGGTTTCCGATTTGCCAAACGTCACTTCTGGTTCAGCGAGGATGCTACTGAATTGAAACATCTCACCGCTTACTTCCAAAATGAAAAGCTTAGCCTTGCTCACCCAACCGCTGCCTGGGCCACTCAGACTGGAAAAGGTCTTCTCTTCTTCGCCAAGCGTGCTGAGGATAAGGCGACCCCTACCGGGATCATCAACTTGGTAAGCAGATCAGCAAGACATTGTTATCTAGGATAGAATGAAGTCTAACGGATAACAGGCCGAAATCTCAGATGTGATCAAGGAAGGTCCCAACGAGTTCTTGTTCAAGTGGAACGGCCAGAAGCACACCTTCCAGGCTGCCAACACTACCGAGCGTGATAGCTGGATTGCCGCCGTTGAGGCCCAGACCGCTGCCGGAAAGGCCGAGAAGGAGACCATCGTCAACAGCGACGGCTACAAGACCGAGCTCGAGCAACTGAGTAAGTTTTTGTTATTTATCCCTACAACTAAAAGAGTTCGACCGTATTCATTACTAATGCAAAGTAGCCAAGCCAGTCGGCTCAGTCGTTGCTGCCAAGAAGCCTGCTGAAGACAAGGCCAAGGAACCCGAGAGCAAGGATAAGCCCGAGGCCGAAGCCGCTCCTGAGCCAAAGGCAAAGAGCCGATCCCAATCACGCAAGCGTGCTAGCATCTTTGGCAATTTCCTCGCAAAGAAGGATGAGACCGAAGAAAAGAAGGAAGAAAAGGTCGAGGAGGAGGCAGATAAGAAGCCAGAGACCGAGGCTCCAGCTGCTACTGAATCTAGCGCTGCTGCCGAGACCGCTGCCCCCGCTGAAACCACCCCTGCCGTTACTGAGAGTATGTCACAAGACCCTAAGAACGGCGTGATTTGTATACACTTTTTTACTAACTATAATTTCTTTTTTTAGCCGCTGCTGCTGAGGAAACCAAGCCTGAGGAGAAGACTGAGGCTCCAGTTACCAGCAACAAGGCCAAGCGTTCCTCTATCTTCGGTAGCTTGTTCAACAAGGTCGCCAACCCAGACAAGGAGAAGGCCGAGAAGGAGGCCCCAGCTGCTAAAGCCTCTGAAACCCCTGCCGTTTCCAGCACCGCTCCTCAACTCGGTGACCCAGTCGATGCTTCTGCTTCCGAACCCATCAAGCCTGAGAGCGTGACTGCTCCATCTACTGAGCAGCCAAAGACCGAGGGCGACAAATCTACCGCTTCTCCATCTTCCAAATTCCTTAGCTTTGTCAAGAAGGAAATAAAGCTCGATGTGAGTAACCCGATGCCTTTTGTGCTTTTTTGTTTCATTTCATTTTTCTGAGTTGAGACTAACCTGCTCCTAGGACAAGAAGGAAGCTAAGCCCGAAGAAAAGGCCGACAAGGCTGCTGAGCAGAAGCCAGAGGAGACTCCCAAGGAAGAGGTTGTTACTACTCCCACCGAGACCACTACCACCCCAGGAAACCTCAAGAACCAACGCCGCACATCTTTCTTCGGCTCCCTCGGTACCAAGAAGGAAAAGAAGGCCGTTGAGACCGCTGAGGGCGAAGCCACCGAGGGTGAGGCCAAGGCCAAGTCTCCAGTCACTTCCAAGTTGGGAGGCCTTTTCCGTAAGCCAAGCAAGGCCGTGAAGAAGGAGACCGAAGCTGCTGTTGCTCCTGCCGCTCCTGAGAACGAGCCCATCGCTGAAGGAACCGAGCAAACTGAAGCCACCGCCGCCGCTACTGAAACCCCTGCTGCTACTGAGACTGCCGCCAATGGTGATGCCACCGCAGACAAGACCGAAGATGCTCCTGCTGCCGCTCCTGAAACTGCCGAGCCAGTCAAGGCTACCGCATGAGGGGGGAGCGCCAGGACGAGCTTCGTTGAGAACGAGAAGTGGTGGGACCAGCGGTACATGTCTTGTCCTGGCATGTCTACGGCCTAACATAAAGTAATAACGATTGTCCCACCACATGGGAATTCCCAATTCGGAAAAATCTTATGTTACATTTGCAAATATTTCAAACCCCCTTCCCCTCCCCTCCACTCTCTTATACTCTCAACTCCCGTTGTGTGTTTTCTTTGATTGTCTGATTAATCTTGGCCTTCCCCATGCATCGATCACTCCTTTGTCGGTGCATTGTGTTCTGGGATAAAAAAAGCGAGGTGGACGCGTGAATGATACCCGATACCCCCGATACCCAAATGTTGCCGTTGTATTTTGTTTTCTTGCTTTCTGTCCATGATTTAAGTTGGTTTTTGTTTCCCCCTTTTTTATGGATAATCTTCCGTCTTCTTTTTCTCTCTTTGGCTCTGTGAGGAAGACGTTGTGTTCTGGGCTTATTAGTCCCAGACCGACTCTTCGACTTTACTACATATTGCACACCACATGAAGCCAGGTAATTAATAATAATTTATGTTCATTATTTGTAACGTTCCATCGCGTTCATGAACCGCTATATCAATGAAGCAAGTTAGTTTCGTATATTCAATAACTATCTAACTAATCTATCTCTTACCACGTTCTGTAGTTGATGTATTCTAATCTGGAGAAATAAGAATAGCAGACAAACACGCGGTAAAGAGGCAGGATAAAAACCATACATACATGCATCCATCCATGCATCTCACTTGCTTGCATGAACTGAATTGAAGAAGAAATTGAAAATGAAAAAAATATACCATGCCATGCCATGCATAGACGGGGAAAGGAAAGTCTATATATTGAATGCTGGCCGCGTTCCATTCATGTGTGTGTCTGTCTGTCTGTCTAGGTGATGCAAATGATCAACGAGGATGGAATGAATAGAATTGGTATACGCTATAAATCTGCATGGGAAGAAGAAGAAGGAAGGGAAAAGAAGAGAAAAGAATCATGCATAGGTTTGGTTGGTAGGTTGAGGTACTGCGAGCTTCGTCACGGGGGTATAGATAGATGGAATGGTATGCTTATTTCCGTGACTCGAGAGTGTGTTGGATTGCTAGATGGATGGGGGTTGTCAGATGATGTAACTGAGTATAGGAGTGTTGGGTAGCTCACCGTCACATGAGGACTTTGCGTCTCCAAACAACATCTTTGTGTTAGGCTTGTAGAACATCGGGTTCGGCACGTCGGCTGCGGTAAGTAGAGTGTTGGTTATCATTTGTTTAGAACTGAGATATTGATTCTCTGGAAGGGAAAGACATACCGTATCCGCTGGACATTCCACGCTTCATAACTATCACCTCCTTGCTCTTCCATACATGCAAGACGGGCATTCCCGCGATCGACGAGCCTGGTTCAAGTGCTATTGGGTTGACGGTATCGTTAGCGCCGATGACGAGCGTAACGTCCGTATCAGAGAAGTCGTCATTGATCTCATCCATTTCCAACACAACTAATTAGAAGCAGAAACAAAATTAGCCAATTTCGTTTTTCGTTTTCGTAATTTCAATTATAAATAAGATTTGACGTAAGGGGATGATGGATGGGTATAGGTCATGAGGGTATAAGGCGTGATGTGATGGTATAGCTGGTTTCACGTACTGTCGTATGGGACAGATGCTTCGGCTAGAAGCACATTACATTGTCCCGGCATACGTCCCGCAACAGGGTGAATTGCGAATCGAACCCTGACGCCCTTATTTCGGAGCATGCGTGTAATTTCCGAGATGGCATATTGCGCTTTGGCTACGGCCATGCCATAACCGACAACCTGGCAATTAATATCGTTAATATATAAACAGGGGACTGGAGAATTGGCAAAAGGGGAAAGGGCAGGAAGCTCCATACGATTATGACGCTCTCCGCGTTGGCCAGTGAATCTACTGTCTCATCGATGGATGTTTTGGAGATCGAGCCCTCGATCTTTTGCTCTGATTGGGCCGGCGTGGAGGATATGCCGCCGAACAAGACGTTGGTCAAGGATCGGTTCATGGCAACGCACTAGGTAAGATATATTAGTGAGATGATGTCCAAGATAAAAAACAAAAAGAGTCAAGTAACTTACCATGATATAAGATAGGATTGAACCACTAACACCAATCAACGAACCGACGCTTGTCAATAATGGGTTGTTTAGCATGAAGCCTTCGGCAACAAGGGCAAATCCAGAATAAGCGTTCAGAACAGTGATCACGACAGCTTTTGAGGGATATCAAAGTTAGCAGCCATACTGAAAACAAAAGAAACGCCAAAACGCGATATATAATAAACATACGCATGTCTGCACCACCAATGGCGGCTGTGGTGGTATATCCCTTCAAGAAACTCAGGACTGTGCTCGCAGTCAAGGCGGTGGCTGCAATCACTGGAGCGCCGGGAGCCATTGTAACGAATCCACCCATTATCGCGAGATTGGAGCCTAAAAGTGTTGAGTTTATGAGATGACGACCAGGAAGATTTAGAGGTTTCGAGGCCATCTTTCCAGCAAGCTTGAGGAAGGCAACGATCGAGCCGGTGAATGTGACACCACCTGCAGATTTACGATTAGCACACTATCATTCAGATATCCAGCTTGGGCTCAAAATTCAAGTTCTTACCGATGAGGACACCGAGATATGCTGTAATAAGGTGTAGGCTGGAGATTGAATCAATATCAGCCATGACACTTCCAATACTAGTCAGCACTGCTGCCAATCCTACGACGGAGTGCAAAGCTGCGACCATCTGGGGTAGTTCGGTTGGTGTAATACGTCGACCAATAATGGCACCTGTTGACAAGTTAACAACCAATTTCTTAAGGGGGTCGCGCTGTTGCGTGCTTACCGATGATGCTTCCAATACCGGCAACACCGGCGAACTGAGCTAGTACTGCAGGAGGGAAGCCGACAGCGGCCAGCGATGCAAGAATACCAGAGCTCACACCCAGTATTCCAAGCGCATTTCCTTGCCTGGCGGTTGCCTGTGAGGCAAGGCCTGATATAGAACCTGGGATATAACGGTTAGTCCCTACCTACAAGAACATCAAAATCACACCCGGGTCGAGGCTTACTGATACACAAAACACTGCTAACGAGATACCCAGCTTGGACTAGGCCTGCCATGCCAGTAGCCGCAGCGGCAACGTAGCCGCCACCAAACAAGAGTCCAGGGATGGCATACAGCCAGGGATACTCGGGAGGGTCGGTTGGTCCTGGCCAAATGGTGAGCAAGAAACAGCGAAACATCATAAGGGCGAGGCGGGCTTCATTAAACTTACGCTTGAACATATTAAGCATACGCTTCGTAATGACGAATCCACCAGAAACATTAACAAATGCTAAAAGCACTGATATCGCACCGAGAGCCTGCGGAATGGTCCCCGGTAGATACCCACCACCCATCACAAACAGGCCACCGATACCAACCATGCCTGAAATTGCATTCGTAACACTCATAAGCGGAGAATGGAGCGCAGGTGAGACTCCCCATACGACTCGATATCCAATTAAACCCGCCAATCCAGCAGTAAAGGCATTACTCATGAAGATAGGGCCGGTAAGTTTACCCAGAGCAAGAGCCGTGCCCATTCCACCTGTCACTGTCGCGACTTCGCGTGACACTTTTTGGAACGGGGTTAATTCTAGCGAGGCAGTCTCTCTGGAAACGTCGGTTGAGGTCTTTTCGGCTGGTGGAGGTGGTGGTGCAGGGCGGGGCGCTGGGGGAAGTATCTCGCCGTTGTGAGTGACGATTGAGCCTCGAACAACTTCATCGGCTGGGTCTACACCGTAGTGCTTCTCTTCAGGGGCCATGGACATAAGGAACTTTGTGATATTGTTCGAGTAGAGGGTGGAAGACTGGGTGGGTAAACGAGATGGAAGATCAGTGTATCCTACGGTGTTTATTAGTACTGATTCCCGACTATTAATAGAGAGTACGAACCGATGATATTGACACCATGACGGGTGACCATTTGTCCTGGTACAGTTAATGTGCAGTTCCCCCCTGCTTCGGCTGCAAGGTCAACAACGACGGAGCCAGGTTTCATCGAGGCAATCATCTAGATAGATTTTGGTTGTAAGCTAGCTTCAGGCATGGATAGCTGCGATAAATTGTAGTAATTACCTCTTCTGTCAATAGCTTTGGAGCCGGTTTTCCGGGGATTAAAGCTGTACTGACAACAATATCGACTTCACGACACTGCTCGAGAAACAGTTTCATTTCTGCCTCGATGAACTCTTTAGACATCACCTTTGCGTAGCCACCGGCGCCAGCGCCGTCTTCTTTTATGTCGACTTCAATAAACTCGGCTCCCAGGGACTGTACCTGTTCTCTCACGGCCGGTCGTGTATCGAAGCCTCGAACAATCGCACCCATACGTCGAGCCTGTAATACGACAGTGTCAGGGTGGTCTATCCTCCAATTGAAGATGATAGATTGATCATACTGCAGAGATGGCACTCAGGCCGGCCACACCGGCTCCAATGACCAGTACCTTCCCAGGGGGGATCTAGAATTCAATTAGCTCTGGTACAGCTATTCAATGGAAGGGTTGCCGAACCTTGCTGAGTTAGTGATCAAGGTTAGCATGAACCATCAATTGAAGGGATGGGGGAATAAACCTACCCAGCTGCGGTGACTTGACCGGGTAAAAACCTCCCAAAGTGATTTGAAGCTTCCAAAATAGCCTTGTATCCAGCGATATTTGCCATGGAGCTATACATATATTATTATTATACGTTCTCTTCCTTGCCAATTGACTCTGACCTGCAAGACAAACCCACCTTAAAGCATCGAATACTTGGGCACGAGAGATTCGCGGGATCATATCCATGGCAAACGAAGTAACATGGCGAGCAGCAAGGGCATCTACAATATTCTTATTCTGGGCGGGATACAAGAACGAGAGCAAGGTACTGCCTTCACGAAGGGCCTGCACCTCATTGTTTTCACTGGTGATACTAGGTGCCCTGACTTTTAGCAGTATATCGCTATCGGACCACACGCTTTTACGCTCAACCAGGGTGGCTCCAGCATGTTGATAAGCTTCGTCCGGGAATTGTGAACCAACACCGGCGCCGCGCTCGACCAAGACGCGTGAGAAGCCCTTTTTCAAGAGCAAAGCGGCATTTTGAGGAGTGAGAGAGACACGGCGTTCACCTGGATAGGTTTCAAAGGGTATACCCACGGTGAGAGCAGAGTATGGAACGCTGGTGATGAGGTTTGGTGGCGAGACCGGCGAGGGCGTGTCTGCTGCTTGCTTTTGATTCTCACTCTTTCGAGACGCGGTGCAGGAAAACTGCTGCGATTGGATCCGTACTATTTCGAATGCATTGCTATTTAGCTAGAGCAAACAAAGAAGAGTAGATTGAGATGTTGTACTTACGCGAAAGGGCAGAAACAAGGCGCGTTGAAAGGCCATTTTTCGTAAAGCCCAAGAGCTGACCGGGTCTCCGCACCGTGGACTTTGCCGCAGATGAGAAGTTCATCATGGCCCTTGGTCTAGTTTTAGATGATAGCTAGATAGTCAAAGAGAGGCTAACATCTGGGGAAGATTGCTGATGAACCTCTTAGTAGTTTAGGCGAGGAAGAAGAGCAAATAGCGGTTGTAACTGGAGTTGCATGAAGATGTGTTCGTTTATGTAGGTACACAAGGACGCCTCCTGAGGGGTTTCTCGATGCTACGTACCCCCTCTCGAAAGATGCAGATGAAGCTGCAGATGTAGATGTTTCGATGTCGATGTTGTCAGACACGGAGACACGTCCTCCGTCTTGACCTTGGGAACAACAGGTAGAAGGTACCTGGAGAGTTGCTGGTGGTGCAGCTGGTGATCAAGTATGGGGTACAGCTTGATTCATGCACCTGGACCCTTGCGGAGAGAGCAAGCCGGGCGCGGGGAGAAGGCCAAGAGCACTTTGCATGTCTGGAGTACTTGGAGTACATGTCAATAGGTACTAAATCTCTGCCATTGGAAGTAGTTATAAGTAGCATCCTTTTAACCAAATCGGGTTAGACAGGAACAGACAGAAATAGACAAAAGAAGTATTTGTTCGGATGTCGCTAGAGAGTTTCTTCTTACTACGCTAGTTAGCGATGTGGGACTGACGAACATGTCCAGGCATCAACATGCATGCGACTGAGGTTACATGGTGGATCAGCTAAGGAGACCATAAATGAGATATTCACCTCGTGTGTGCCTGAGGTATCTGGTCTATTAATATTTACTCTGTTCTCTGTGCGAATAACTCGTATTTGGCTGAACGGCTCGGAGCCGCATCACATGGGAGGACCAGCACTGGGTCCCTTTTGAGCGAACCCCATCCAAATTACGAGTGTTGATTCAGATATTAAGATTATTATTTGGGAGTTCTCCTATCACTTACTCGTCGCCGACGTAGAGACTGTATATTTGTAGACACGCTCATCACTGTACATGTACATCTCACACTGCCTCAGCTGGCCATGGATGCGCGTTCAACATGTGCTGCTTCTGCTGCGCCCTTAAATGACGACGGAAAAACGCCGGCCCGAAGAGGGTCAGCAGTGGGGTGTTTCCAACCAATTACAGGCCAGAATCAGTACGAATGAGTCACACTTCCTCGTTCCAGCCTCACCCGCGCTAACCCAAACCAGCCTAGCTCTCTCATCGGAGGACCGAATCAGGCAAGGCGCACTCCAGGTTCAGCCGGCCGGAGATACTTGGCCGCACGCCGAGATTTGTATGGCCGGCACAAGTACCCGCTGAGAAAAAAAAAAAACACCGCCGCCTGGATTTCCCACACAAACTTATATTAAGTGCCTGATTCCCGCTGCTGCCTGCGATCTTTTTTTTTCCTCTTCTTCTTCTCTTCTTCTCCTCTTCATCTTCCCACCAAACAACAGAACAACATATATCCATCATACCAGACTCACTAGATTCAGTTCCTTTGCTTGATAGACTTGAAGATTATGGCCTCCTTTTAGGTCCCCCCTCTCTCACCCTCTCTTCTAACAAAAGAAGAGAATCCGCCAACTTGGATCTCCAAAGAAATACCTCTTCCACTTCAACTTCACACCCAGGGTCTCCTCTTGTAGGATCTCTGAGCAATACCACTATCTTGTCTAGCACAAGCTTGTCGTCCTTGCCTGCAACCATACCCCAGTTCGACTTCCAGTCGTTCACCACGGATAACCAACAATCAACATGGCTCCCTCAACCCCCACCATCGCGGCCTCCGGCTACACATCAACAGCAACAGACAGCACAGCCCAGCGACTTTGTCCTGTACCCTGCTCCCGATTCGAGCAACCGTTCGCGCCATCCCCATTTGACTACCCGTAGATCCCATCAATCAGCTTCTTTGGGTCTGAACCAGCGCCGTCACTCTTATCAACCTCAGCTTCAACAAAACAATATCCTGTTTGGCTCTCATCTACAGGATCCTCGAGTGCTCAACGCTATCTCCCAATCGAACGGGTATCCAACTTTGTCCAATCGGTCTACTTCTATAGGTGCAAACGCATTGCCACGATCGCGTCTCTACGCAGCGTCGGCCCCTTCAAACTCGCCTCAGCAGCTCGCTCGTCCTCCGGTTCCCTTGTTCTCCGACTCGGGAAATAATCCACAGTATCCACATACACAAACACAAGAATCACATCGTCGAGTCATGTCTACTTCAAACCTCCCGCAAGGTACTAATCTCCCTTTGCCTAATACCAAATCACGGAGAAGACCCATTCTAACAAATACCTTAGATTTCGGTGATATCCTTGACTTCACTACGGGTCAGCTCGTAGACAGTCTGGATTCCACTGCCGAAGGATCTTTGCTCGACGGTTATTTTTATAAACAACCTGCCTTTTCTTCAGTTAATGCTCCCACGCAATCTTCTAATGGAGGAACCGTTTCGCCCTCTGATTTGATGATGAGCGCTCCACCTTCAACTTCTTTCACTGATTTGAGCACTCCTTCCTTTGAATCTCCGGGTTGCTTCAGCGTCGAAACCTCCCCTCTTTTCGCCGACTCCGACCTCGCCGTCGGCCAAGGGGATGATTGGGAGTCACTTTTCCCCAACAACGAGTCGTTTTCTGCCATTAATCCAGAAGAGAAAAAGTCAAATGTCCCTGTTCGACCGGCCCCATCGGTATCCTCGCCCATGACACGGACAGCATCATCTCCCGGACAGTCTCCTCGTAATGGTCGCTCTGCAGCTCGTCGTCCTTCTTCTATCTCTGGCGTTAAATCTCGGAATCGTGACAAGCCTCTTCCTCCAATTGTCTATGATCAACTCGATCCTGTTGCCGCCAAGCGTGCTCGCAATACCGAGGCTGCCCGTAAGTCTCGTGCTCGCAAGCTCGAATTGCAAGATCAGATGCAGCAACGTATCAACGAATTGGAGCAATCTCTCGAGGAATCTCGCCAGCGTGAAGAGTACTGGAAGTCTCTTGCTGAGAACAAGCAGTAATTGTTTCTTTTCTTTTTTTCTGCTTTTTTTTTTCTGTGTTTGTTTTATTCTGTGCTTTTGCCCCAGATTCCTGTTTTTACAGATTCTTGTGTCAACAAAATCGTCTTACTGTGGATTACGAGACGGTGGGTGGTTCGAGCCATGAACCGTGAAGCCTCGTCATACGGTCGAGTACCTGTTTCTCGACTGTTGACGGAAAGACTTCCCCAGATTTGTGTTTTATTGTATGATCTAAAAAATGTTCCAGTCAATTGTTATTCTTCTGCTTCTGTTGGCCGGTTCTGACTGTCTCCCCTTCCCAGGGTGATTGACTCGTGGCCCCTGATAATTACTAATGCTTTTACTTTTTTTTTCGTGGACTTGTTTATTATCTTCAGTTCTTGTACTCGTTAGCTTTACTAAAATCCAACCCGCGTCTATCGTTAACTCGTGCTCATCGTAGTCAATCGTAACCTCTTGTAAACCTCTTCTCGTACTGCTCTCCCTTTCTCCCATAATGTTAACACAGCTCAGACTTGCCTTTATATCTCCTTCACATCCGCAAATCAATACCTCGACTTAACTCCCCCCTTCTCCCACTCAACCACCCACCCACTATACACACGCCCACTCAACCTCATCCCATAAAGCACCTCTTCCCTCCCTCTCCCTCACACCAACTACCCACCTACCCACCCATTCATCCCATGCCATTCCTCCCTTCAGATCCCCAACCCCTCTCAAACCCCAAGTATAGCTTCCCCTCCCATCAAATCAAATCAAATGAAACCAAACATCCCGACCAGCCACAACATCTACCCAGAACCAAGGGGATCAAAACCGGAAATCAAAAATCAAATCAAATCAAGCTCACCGCCCTTCAGTTCTTTAATGCAGTCCGACGCCCCAAATCCCACAGTCGTGTAACACGCATAAGCCACCAAGTTGATCAATCACGTCCCCCCCCCCGCCCCTTTCCAGCCATGGACTCCCACTCCGTTATTCGCGGGGGGTGTCGCACTGCATGGTGGGAGTGAGGGGGAGGATCGAATCAGAATTGATGGATAGATTCAGTGAAACGGACTAGATGAGATATGTAGGATGGGACCTGGGAAGCTAGAATAGAAGGTGGAGGAGGAAATCACTACCAGTATATTGAGAGAATAGTGGTGGATTATATATAATTGATTTTTGAGCGATTGCTTTGTTTTTTGTCTCTTTGGTAATGATGTGGTTTCTGTATGGTATGGTATGGTAGGAAGGCCCGGGGTGGGTGCCCGGGGTGGGTTTTGACTGATGATAATGAAGGAAGAGGAGCGAGATGGGGGAGAGGATGTATGGATGGGGAGCTATGGTGGAAGAGAGGAAAGGGGGAGAAGGAAGGATATGGGTGGTGTTGATAAGGTGTGAGGGAAACAGAGAGCGGTGGAAGGGAGTGAAGAAGGGGGTGTGTGTGGGAGTGAGTATATGAGTGAAAGGGAGGCGGGAAAGCCGAGAAAGATAGCAGATCAGAAGTATCTGTAAAACTGTCATCATCGCTGTGTTACATAGCCATTTCCCCCCTGCCTTTTGTTGACAGGCTGGAGGGTATGGCGTTCAAATAATTCTGGATGCTGAACTGTCGACATTGCTGCCGTTCCCGTCATGTTAATAGATGGGTGCCTTTGCTGCGACCGCTTTCCATCTTGGCCGTTCGGGATCCAAATTGTATCGCTCGTTTTTTCTCCTGGGACACAGTTTTCATTCCCAGGTTCCAAGCAAGGAGACGTAAGGCTAGCTTTGCAGGCTCTAGCTGTGGCTGCTCAGAATCGTCTAATGCACCTGGAGAAGCGCCATTGGATTCGGACTCATTTCTGAATCCGCATTTCTCCCACACTGGCAGCTCAAGGGTCCATTTGAGGAAGTCTTCGTCCAAAAATGGATACCGAACCTCACGTCCCCAGTGGGAGGTGACCCGGTCGTCCCGGCCAAGGTTTCGCTTGCCCAGGCGACTTACGTCTAGATCAATCTCGTCAATTAGACCTTGGTACCCAGTTCGTTGAAACGCGGCCTTGTGCCTGGTATAGCCAGCAAATATCTCATCAGCTCCGAGTCCCGAGATAAGGACTCGGGCTGGGGTGGTGTAGCAGGCCTGGAAGGAAGTATTGCTGTTGTCTAAAACTTGGCCTTTGCCACGAGCTGCAAAGTAGAGCGCACAGGCAATCGAGAGGTCCATCTCAGTATTGTGAGGAAACATCAGCTGTTTGACCTCGTCTCGGTGCTCTAGTGTCTCCACATAAGGGATATTGATGCGAACAAATCTCCATTGTCGGGTCGGACAGCAGTGTAAAAGTTCTGTATAAGATGACAAGCCGGTCTTTCGATCTGGGCAGTCCTCATATACAGATGTCATGAGACGGCTCATCGAACCGTTGCTGGCTGCAGCTGCAATGACGCGTGGGTTCTCAAACGCAACATTTAAAAGATCTATCGGCTCCTCTTCGGGGAGTATCTCGTGTGCCAATCTTGCTAGGAGTGTACAGTCGAGCCCACCAGAAAATAGAATGGCAACTTTCGCGTCATCCGGTGACGAGTGGGAGATACCCGGAATTGTTCGAAGCCGTAGCTCCAAAGAGTGACGAAGCATCTGTTCTAAAGTGGTTAATGACGGCGACTCGCGCGACAATGGGTTTGGCGGTTCGGTTGGAGGGAGGGACTTGTTCATAGGAGGAATTCGGGTGACCTAGCGAAAAAGAATAGATGGTTAGTCGCATGATCCAGTATAGTCATAGGGTAGGTGGTCTCACGAGTTGAAGAGTGGATATCATGCTACCCTCAGCAAATGTCGTCCATGGTATCGTCTCTACCTTCATGGGGAGACGATCATGGGTCTCTGTCCTCTGTTGAGTAAGATCCCCATTGAAAAATTGCTTCAGGTCGATGATATGAATTCCACCAGTCTCTACCTCCTCAAACTCCCCCGGCTCAGCTCCATCGCGAACACTTGTAATTTTAAAATTGCCGCTCCTATCCCATCCTTGAAGAAGAGAGCGACGGCCAAGGTAGTCTCGACCGTAGATGATCCTTGACCCATGGCGATCAAAGAAGACAAAAGAGAATGGGCCTGATATACCACTGATGGCATGGCAAAGTCTGGCTAAAGGGTCCTGGTGCTGGGCTGTAAATGAGGAAGGTTGCACAGCACGAAAAAAAAGCTGGGAAACTTCAAAAGCGTCATTTCCATGAACGACGGAATCAAAGATCTTCCACGCTTCCCCATTCCAGCACAGAATTGATCGGTCAGTAGATTCATTCTTAAGTGGCTGAGGTTGGACTGAGCTCCCACGAAGCGCGAGGACCGACGAGGCGAAGGTTAGGTGCAAGTTTCGCGAAACGTCGCCGTTGGGACAGGGAAAACGGTCATGCTGGACATGAAAGTCATCAGGCCCTCTCCTCTTGATAAGCTCCTGCGTTCTTTCAGTGGGATGGCAGTAGTCCGCTGTACCAAGCGAGAAGAAGATTCCGCACATCACTGACTGCTCCTGGGATAGCTAACAAATCCTTGCCTTGGCTCTGACCGTTCTGGTGCTTAGCTGAACATCCGCCCGCCGCTCGGTTGGCGCTTAAAGTTCCTGATGCATGTCGGCCCAACAATGATCCGATATAAAAGTCCCTCTAAGCAACTTTGGGCAGTTCAGGTAGATCTGGGGTAATCTCAGAGAGCTGCAAAGAGCAACAGTGGAAGAATACTGACTGACTACGGTTCTACTTCTCCTATACTAACGCTTAAACCAGAGCATGAGCCTGCGTTTTTATATCTAACTTCCTTGTTTCGCTATATACATGTTGAGTTTCGTCACCTTAAACCCACCATCGTGATACTTGGCTCCATACCCGCTTATCACAGGGCAAGGCCTCCGCCCATGTTCAGCTTATGTCTCCATCCAACTCCCCCGCCATTTCACACGGCACGGATGATGCTGGGGGCAAAGATTCTCAGCTTTCGGGCAATGAACAGACCCCTCCCGAGCCAACTTCCGTGAACCCTGCCTCGACCTCCGATCGCAGTGAAGAGCACGATGGAAATATCACCCATACCGTATCCGAAGACACAGAGGATATAAATAAGAAGGAAATCGCTAATAATGTAGCTCCAGGGGCAGCAGAGCTCGTTGTTGGTGCAGTCCAACAAACCGACGTTGAAACCACCTCGGATGACCCCACTACCACATCCGAGGCCATAGATCAATTGTCACTGTCGTCAAGGAAAAGTGACCGTGGTCGATTGCTTTATGTCGAGACACAAATGAACCCCCCGCCGCCGCTTCCCCGGAAGGATGACCCGTATTTTGACCCTACCCCTAAAACACCTCAAGCTCCACGGTCCCCTCTCGAAAATAATGCTGGAAAGGACCTCCCCGACGTTCCTCGAGCGGAACTTCTTGAGACAAAACAAGTTGCTGGGGATGAAGGAAGGAAAAGCGAAGACGGAAGGAAAAGCGAAGATGGACAATCCGAAATCCAAAGTATAATGGACCAATTCTCCGATGAAACCAAGGGTCTCGGTCAGGAAGAGATCATGTCTCCAAGGCTTGAGCTCGCCGATCAATTTCGTCCTAATCATGGGCATTTCCCTCCTCGGAACTCCAGCCTTGAGCCTGTCCGGCCAACAGATGGTACCGTGGAACCTCAACCTCATCACCATCAATGGAAATCTCGACCAACCTCCGTACTGTCGGTCAATTCCCACCAATCCCTACCTCCACCCGGTGTTCCCCCAAAATCCCCACCGGTTGATACTGGCAAAGCTGTTGATGGGGTAAGAAGTGAGACTTCGTCGGTGACGTCGGCGCTTCCTCTCCCCGAACCAGAGCTAGACCAACCATTTGATTTTCATCGGTTCTTAGAACAATTGAGACATCGGACTGCAGATCCAGTTGCGAAATTTCTCCGCTCCTTCTTAAACGAGTTTGGGAAGCGCCAATGGATGGTTCATGAACAAGTCAAAATCATCAGCGATTTCTTAGCGTTTATCACCAATAAAATGGCTCAATGCGACGTCTGGAAGGATGTTTCTGATGTTGAGTTTGATAATGCGAAAGAGGGGATGGAGAAGCTCGTCATGAACAGACTATATTCCCAGACTTTCTCCCCGGCCATCCCTCCTCCTCCACCTCTGCCGTCCCGGAGCAGGAGCAGGAGTAGAAGGAAAGAAATGGAACGGTTGCAAGGACCAGGGAGGCGGGGCCAACACCAGGAAGACGTTGAGCGGGATGATATACTTGCTCAGAAAGTCCGCATCTATAGTTGGATCCGGGAACCGCATCTTGACATCCCTCCCATTCCCTCGAATGGACGACGCTTCTTATCTCTGGCTCAACAAGGTTAGTGATTGTCAAAAATAATCCGTGTGCCATTTTTCGTGGTTTAACCTTCTTATAGAACTTTTGAAAATCAAGGGCTACAGGGCGCCACGAGACAAAGTCATATGCATACTGAATTGCTGCAAGGTTATATTTGGTAGGAATTGAATTTTTTTTGATGGTATCAACGTGATAGTGGCTAACTATTGCTAGGCTTGTTGCGAAATTCGAAGAGTAAAGACACATCGGCGGATTCTTTTATGCCTATCTTAATCTATGTTGTGTTGAAAGCGAACCCAGAGCACTTGGTCTCGAATGTGCAGTACATTCTCCGGTTCCGAAATCAAGAAAAGCTAGGGGGTGAAGCCGGCTATTATCTATCCTCTCTGGTATAGTCCCTATCCCTCTCTCGAAAAGCAATGCTTATCCAGTGGCTGACAACTTGGTAGTCTGGTGCCATTCAATTCATTGAAACCCTCGACAGGACTTCCTTAACCATTAGTGATGAGGAATTTGAGAAGAATGTAGAGGCGGCCGTGTCTGCTATAGCAGAGCGAAACAAAGAGCTGGAGGCACCTCAATCTGCCCTTCAAGAAAAGTCTTCAGCCACCCGGGAAGGGACGCCTCGAAGCTCTTTTGATGTAGATTCAAGCTCTAAATCTAAAGATACATCATACTCGTCTGGGGGAGATGATAACGCACCTGTGGCAGGGTTGTTACGAACAATCCAAAAGCCGCTGACAACGATAGGGCGTATCTTTTCTGAAGATCCCGACTATCCACGAGAGCGATCACCCTTAAACCAGCAGCAAGTCAACTCGGTACCTGAAGCAGCAGCATATCAAACGCAGCGCCAAGTTCCAGAGCCACGGAGGTCTGTGGATACCCAACGCGGCCGTGGCGGAGTCACATCTCAAGACAACGCCCGCTTTGAAGCCCAAGAAGCTGCCGCTCGCCAGGCAAGTGCAGAGGTGGCTGAAGCACGCCGAATTCAGCGGGCAGAACATAATGATGTTGTAGAGTAAGTTACACAATACATGTCATGATCTACTCGTTCTGTGGCTTACTGACTTCGATAGCACCCTATCCGGCATGTTCCCCAACTTGGATAAAGATGTGATTGATGACGTGGTGAGGATGAAGGAAGGGAGGTGAGTTCATCCTACTTCTTCCCATTCACCGCCATTATACCTTTACTTATAAAATACATCTTAGGGTTGGACTTGCGGTTGATGCATGCCTTGCGCTCAGCGCTGAATAGACGATTAATTAATTCAGACCCATGGACGCTTCCAATTTTCTCACTGGGCTCCCTGACCTTTGCATAATAATTAATAGTAGCAGTATACCCATTAAATCAATAAGAGTAAATGTTTAATTGAACTGGCATCTTTTAAATCGACCGGCTGTAGACCAGGTAACATACATGGCTCCATCCATCCGCCCATACTAGACCGAACAACAACTGAAGCAACAGGAAAGACTGACAGCCCCAGGAATAACAAACACGATCTAGACATCCTCATCATGTCACTAGAAATTTGTACAACGCAGAGGAGAAATAATGAGAGAAAGATCGTTGTGAAGTTTGAACCAACAGAATCATAAAAAAAACCTTACGCTCTTCGTCGACCTTGACGTGAATGAACCAGGTTAATTTGTATTCCAGAGAACAACATCTTTATCTTCTTTTTTTTTATCTTTCATCTCTCTATATCGCCTTGCTGGATCAAGACATAATGGCAAAGAAGAAGAAATCGCAGAGCAGCCTGGCAGACCAGCAGAGCGAAGGCACAGAGGGCGTTCCCGCGTCGCCGCTGCCCAAGCAGTCCAGGTCGCAAGGATCAGCATCGCCGTCGACGCCCAAAGGCACCAAGGCAAAGATTCCACCAACACCACCAGAACCCTCGACTTCAGCCCTAATCATCTGCCGCAACAAGTACGTGCAATCCCATTTTATCTCTATAATTTCTTGATACGTTCTATTTATTTTTTGTTCCCTCGTATTCCCTGTGACTCTACTTAAGTAGAAATGGGCGATGAGCTGCGGAGGCCAAAGAATAAGTTAGCTTCTTTGTCTTTTTGTTGTCCGCTTCCTCTGTTTCAACCCAACTGAGTGCTGCTTTGGATGGTCTAACGTCTTGTTCTACAACTTGGTTTCTGTTCTCTGCGATAAAAGACACTGGCGATATATCTCTTCTTTCCATGGTCCATGGCTCCAGCTACCACATGAGGTTCTCGAGAGCCTTGCGTTCAGCAACTATGCATCCCCGCGACCTCGACCCATCGACCCAGCCGTATTCTTCGACCTTGTGAAAATTCGCCGTCTCGTTGACGATGCTACCAATCTGGCTGTTCGAGCTGCCAATGGAACTGCATCCTCTGCATTGTTTAGCTCTCTTAATTCGACGAACGGAGGGAATGCTTTTGGCTTAGGAGGAGGCGGGGGAGGTGCAATGCTAAGTAGGGAACGGAGACATCGTATGCGGGAACATGCCAGCCAGAAGCTAGCACAAGCATACCGCTTAGATGAGATTGCGGCTAGCGTAGCTACGATGCAGTCTGCATCTGCGTTAGAGGATGTGGGGAAACTGGTCCTTCAGAGAAATGAGTATGACTGTGAGGCGAAGTATGTGCAGTTCTTCCATGAGAAGATTCCTTCCCGCTCGCTTGCGCAGAGCACGAGCCTAGAACCTCTGGATTATATCATCGGTACTCGGCCGCAAGAGGGAGCAGTTTACAGAACGAGGGCAATCACTCGGGTTCTTAAAGAAGATTATGCTGCAGCTGTAAGGGATCTTACAGATGGGCTTGGTGTATGTCGGCTGTATGCGTCGCAGCACGTCAAGAAAGACGTAGAATTGGCCGGTGACAGGCAAAGAGGGAGAAATTCCCTACCGATGGGACCACGATGCAATGTCAAAGTCGATGAAAAGGACCAACCTACCAGTTTGGAGACTCAGTTTCTCTTCCACCGTGGAGGTGTTTACTTGACTATTGCTTGTCAGCACATACAGGAAGCCCTGGAGGCGTTGGAAGTGCTGCAAAAAGAACAGCAGCAGGCCGCAGCTCTGGCAGGGGAAGATGAAACCCCTATACTATCTGCCTCGGGGAAACAGGCTTACCGAAATTGGCTAGAGATACGAAAAATCGTCAAAACTAACGCTAGACGGGCACTTCGAGACTACACGACCTTCTTGTCTCATTTTGAGTATACTGCAGGGCTCCCACCAGGTGTTGCGGAAGATATTGTTCGCAAGGTGAGTATGTCACCTACTTTGAATGACCCCAACACTACACCACGGGAGCGCGCAGATCATCTCTACGATCTCACGCACAGCTCTATTGAAAACCCAGGAGGCGATGGAAGCAGCGCGGTGCCACAAATCAAGGTTTATCAGCTTTCCTCTCTTTTCACAGCACAGCCTCCATCAGATCTCCCCCCTTATCCCGAAGAGAAGTCCGATGCTTTGGTCCGAAAGGATCAGAATGGGCAGCCCAAAAATACCCTGAGCTCTTTGGCCTCATGCCAGGAAATAGTCACATATCACCCTCTCCTCACCGATGCCCTCCACTCCCTTCTTCTCTGCCACGCTCTCGCCCAGACATCCGAAAAGGAATTACTCCGCCATGCGCACATGGTAGCCCGCATCGCACGCTTGTGTGATGGATATCCAATCTTCCTAGCCCCTCGCTCACCTGCGCGCGCAGATTGGTTGGAAGTGCTCCAGAACACCGACAACTGGATTAAACTGCAGGAATCATGGGAAACGCTCTGCGCTCCTGCACCCCTCCCAGGTCATGCTGACATTGCAAAGAAAGAAATGACGGAAGCACTTGCTGGTGAGCAGCATACCCATGGAATGATTTTAGAGTCATTGGCAGATGACCGGGTTCACGACGAAGTGGCGTTTCGAGCAGCAATGCGGACAAAAGAGAAGCGTGCTGGGGAGAACAGCGCCCCGGGTGGTAACTCTAGCGCCAGCGGCAATGCAGAGGGAGCACCTGCCTTCAAGCGATGGGCTCAAGAAGACGGTAAAGAGTATCCGATCAGCACTGAGAGAGCGGAGATGATTGCCTGCTGGGTTCGGGTGGCCCCTGTCTCCACTGGCCTTGGTCGAGCCAAGGGAAAGAAGAGCAATCGAACAAGCCAGCAGCCGGAGCAGGTGCAGCAGGAAGAGCCACGCCCAGGGGCTTCCTCTTCTCCCAAGGGTAAGACAACAGGTGAAGGCATTACATCTTTAGCGGGGGATATGACCGGCCTTCGGGTAGCTAGCTAGAGGCTATGAAGGGTAGGAAAGGTTTTTGTTTACATGACTTGTTTTGGGCCTTTCTTTCTCATTTTTTAATTCTTTCATTCATTCACTCTTTTTCGGCTTTTACAATAACAGATACTAATTACTCCATCAAAATGACCATTCTGCCTTTCCTTTCTCCTCCAAGTAGACATCTTCTGATATATATATATATATAGTCCATATCGTGCTCCCACCAATCAAACCACCCCCATCCTCTTCTCGCCTACTAGCCCAGCCTTGGCATCACGTGTATTCTGATATAAAACTCCCCAACTCCCCGTCTCTCTTTACTTTCTTTCTTCTCTTTTCTTCTTCATACTTACCTTGTCTCGGGAGTCGCGTTCAAGAGGGCGATTTTCCAAAAAAGTGACCCTGCATTGCACTGCGCGGTGGTTGCGTTTTTTCATCGGCCTTCGGGTCTTTGAGAGGCGTATTCTTTGGCTCTACATACATACAGCGTTATGCTTGTTTCTTTTCATCATTGTTCTCGCTTTATGTGAGGGTGTGAAGAAGAGAGGAAAAGAGAAGAGGCTCTGCGGGTATGTATGAAGGGTTCTATATAGAGATAGATAGGTACAGTCATTCTCGAAATTGCCTGTAAGACTAACTACCTGATGACGGGGCTAAGATGCTCCCGGTGAATCTTGAAAATTAACACTCGCCCAGAAGCACAACCAATACAGAGATCTGTTCCTCTCACTGAAAAGCGAGTTGGCCGATATTCTGGTGGTAGCCATAGCATATTTTCCGAGTTCCATGTAATCCACGCACCGTCGATGCTTGCCTCGAAGCCCCAGGCGTGGGGGCCTAAACCGTGAGCGGCTGGAGTTGGTACAACGTCCAGACCCAGTGGTATAGTAATCGTGCCAAGATCAGTGTAGAGGCTTGACCCGACAATATCAAATGCCATAATAGAAGGTACTCTCGTGACTTTGTTGACATGGAGGCATCTGGCGGTGCTGGTGTCCCAGATTGCAATGGTACGATCACGACGGGACGTCGAAGCAAGAAGCTTGAAATCATGAGAGAAGATAATTGAACTGATTCCACCATACCGTTTGAGAATCTGGAAATTTTCACCGGTAGTAATATTCCAGACTCTACTAATATACCCGTTGGATGCCGATGCGATAAACTGGGAGTCATCAGAGAAAATTATAAAATTAATTGGAGAATCAAAGAGTGGAGCCGAAGATTTAAAAGTATGGTTATTAAAAATTTGAAGACATTTACCACTATTGACATCCCAGATTCTAATGGTCCAATCATCAGATGTTGAAGCAAGAAGCTTGGAGTCATGAGAGAAATTGATGGAATTGACTCGACTAGTATGACCCACAAGAGTTTGGAGGCATTTACCAGTGTTGGTATTCCAGATCATGACAGCGCCATAATTGAATTCAGGGTGAGAGAAATCAAGGGTGTCGGGGATGCCCCTATGACATATCGATGCAAGAAGCTTAGAGTCATGGGAGAAGATAACCTCTTCGACCGGCCGGTTGTGACACTCAAGGGTCCGGAGACATTCGCCAGTGTCGCTGTCCCAGATTCTAATAGTGCAATCAATGGACCCCGATGTGATGAGCTTGGAGTCATGGGAGAAGGCGACCGAGTTGACTCCGCCACTATGGCCATCAAGCCTAGAGCTATGGAAGAAGGCGAGCGGGTTGAAAAAGCCGACATGACTCTCAAGAATCAGGAGGCATTTGCTGATGTCCCAGATCCTGACGGTGCAATCAGCGGATGCCGATGCGAGAAGCTTGGAATCATGAGAGAAAGTGACTGACTTTGCCAAACCGCTATGACCCTGAAGGATCTGGAGACATTTACCAGTATTGATATCCCAGAGTCTAATAGTATAATCATAAGATGCCGATGCGAAGAGCTTGGAATCATGAGAGAAAGTGATTAAGTTGATTTCATCACTAAGTTTCTCAAGGATCTGGAGACATCTACCAGTATTGACATCCCAGAGTCTAATAGTGCGATCATAGATTGCCAATGCAAGAAGCTTGGAGTCATGGGAGAAGCTAATACAGATATCAGATAAAAATCCTAGTTCAGAGTTATAGTCCTCAAGAATCGGAAGATATTTTCCAGTGTCTATGTTCCAGATTCTAATGGTATGATCCACGAATACCGATGCAAGAAGCTTGGAGTCATGAGAGAAGATAACTAAGATGATAAACTTATTATAACCCTTGAGAATCTGGAGGCATTTACCAGTATTAGCATCACAGATTTCAATGGTGTTATCCTTGTCCGCCAATGCGAGAAGTTTGAAGTCATGGGAGATGGCTCGTGGACCGACCTGGCCACGATAGCTACTGTGGAGGATTTTGTCGCATTTGCCAGTGCCGATGTTCCAGTAACTGATGGTGCCGTCATCGGATGTCAAGACGAGAGTCTTGGAGTCGTCCGAGAAGACAATCGAATTGATTGAACCATGTGTTGAGCCAAATGATCTATTGCAGTCTTCAAAAATTGGGAGATATTTGCCAGTGCTGGTATTCCAGATCCTGACGGTACCACCCTCGCACGCCGATGCGAGAAGCTTGGAATCATGGGAGAAGGCAACCGAGTTAACATGGCGACTATGACCTTCAAGAGTCTGAAGGCAAGCGCTCCAGTTGTCCTGTATGGTTTGCTTGGTTGTAAACCATCTTGGTTGCTCCTGCTGCCCTTTCACATATATTTGTTTGACTATACTGCAGGCTGGGCTGAATATAAGCGCTGAATTATATACCTGCAAAGGACAACATTCTATTGCCCATTTGAAATATAATATAAATCGGTGTGCATCTCGAATTAGATCAACCAACTGTGGGTCTCCTATATAGCTCTAGATAATGTTAGGTCTAATTCTAGAGTTCTGGCTGCAATCCATAAACTAACCTGAGCTAAGCCCTCGAGCTTGGGTATTGAAAGAGCTCCCTCAGAGATAGCTCCAAGAAGACTCAGAGCTTCAAGCCAGTGAAGAAGTTTCCCTCTTAAAAACTGATCAATTGTGCCACCTTCTTGGAAGTCCCGTTCTGATGGCTGATCAGAATAACCATCGAGCAAATGGTCAACCCAGTGGATACAAGAATACTGCACAGCAGCCAGCGGGTCCGGGTCGGGTTTTTGTACCTTATTGATAGGAAAGCCCGGAGCCTTTAGGTTATAAATGTCCCGCTGTAGTGTCCTGGACATGGCATCTAATGACTGTGAGAAAATGATATAATGTTCATTTTCTATCCCAAGTGGAAAAATCTCCTCTGATGCCTCTCCAATCAAGAAGTCCTTGACAGACTGATGGATAAACAGAATGGTACATTCCTGGACAGTTAGAAATGAGCCACAAAGTCTAATAATTTCCATCAGTGACTCAAGATTAGGCATGCGAATGAAAGATGTAAGTTCATCTAATGTGATAGGTCGATACACAATAGAGATAATAGCCAGAATGCGATTACAGAGTTTAGTATCCTCTGAATCTCTGATTTGATCCATCATTCGTTTGTATAAAGCGGCTAGTCCTGACGGAAATTCATATAATTTTGAAAGGGTATGATGGCGCCTGACCTTCGGACTTGCAAGCTCCTGACACACCAAGGCGACCCATAGAAACGTATTATTTGCGTGTGATGACAGATAGTCATGGACAGTATCCCGTATGTTCTTGTCGTAGCTCTTTAGTTTCGCCAGTTCTTCCACTCTATGTTGGATGTATATACTAACAGCAGTGGAGATGGACTTTTCATTAAGTTCTAGTGAAAGTCTCACTTTCTGCATTGTAAGATTAAAGTGATCTTCGATGCTCGGTAGATTGCGACTGGATATGATCCACTTGACATTTGAATGTATTGCTGACTCTTGAATAATCAAATCAAGAAGTACTGTCTGGTCATTCATGGTACACTCATCAAGGGCGTCAATAATTAGAGAGGCACCTTCCAGGACCCGGTCCTCGAGAATGTTGGTAAAGATACGTGACAAGACAAACCGCGCGTTTATACCTTCAAAGGCTTCCTTTCCTTGGTGATCATACTCCTTTCTCACATGCGGCATAAGCAATGGCTGTTGGACAACCAACTGACAAATGAGACCGCGAAGAACACCCACAGCGTTGTTGGTTCGTGAGTCCGTGGCCTGACAGAAGAAAAAACACAGAAGGCCTTCTCTGGTTGACTTCTTCAGTTCGTCGATTATACCACAAAGCAGCATTGTTTTACCCTTGCCAGGGTCGCCCTTTATCCAGAGAATCCGAGTCTGCTGATTATCACACCATTGCTGGAAGTCGGGGTTTTCGAGAATCCAAATGTACGAGTCTTTGAGTAGGCGTCCTTTGGATTCTTGTATGCGATCCTTATCGTATTCGGGGTTGGTAGGCCATAAGTCTTTCAGACACTGGATATCAGGATCGACATAGTTACCTTGTTTTAAATACCTGCCTTAGCATCTCATTTTTGTTGCTATTATTTGGTGTCGACTTACCGTTATAGTGCACATCACCAAATTGAGTCCTGGAGTCTCCACTAACGGAGATATTCTCATATATATGTCCTTTCTGGCTTTCGGCATCTTTCCCTGACCTAGGCATGTGGGAGCTAGCCATCTCTTAGCATGATATAAAAAAGGACTTTGATGGTTTGTTCGTCGGGGAGAGTGTTGTCGTCCTGCTCAGGCGCGTGAGGTCTGCCACGCTGTATATACGCCAAGACAGTGGCCCCGCATTCAAACACATCAGCCAGCCTTGTCTGAACTGCATCTTGCTAATCATCTATAAAAGTAGGATAGTGAGCCTTTTATATATAATATCGGCTTAACAGTTGTTTGATTGAAGGTATATTAGCTATGACTGATCCATTGAGCATCTCTGCGGGTGTTATTGCCATCGCTACCCTGGCATATAACAGTAGTAAATCCCTTTATCAAATTATTTCTAGCATCCGTGATGCTCCACAAAATCTCGTTCACTTGAAAACCGACGTTGAAGGGCTTTATCGAGTTATTGGGTCCTTGCAACAAGGACTTGAGAGGAATAGCACCGATACAGTCCTCTCAGATGCGCAAAAGTCAAATCTACTTGAAATAGGGCCTACTTTAGAGGGGTGTCATAAAGCTTGCGATACATTTAAAGACAAGATGAAAAAGCTCATAAGTCACTCCTCCAATGACCGTATTACTCTACGGGATCGACTCAAGCTGCACACCCAGGAGAAAGGGATTATAGCTTTCCAAGCCCAGGTGGGTAGCTACAAAACAACATTAATGATTGCGCTAGAGTTCACAATCTTGTAAGTTTACCCTCCTTTTAGACAACACACCGTCTAATGAGAGTTTAAGAAAAAGCACCTCGGGAGATGCCAAAGACCTCGAAGCAAAGATTGAAGATGCTACCGGCCGTATTATCGGCCAAATGCAAGGCCTCCAGATTGGATTGCAGACAATTCTTGATGCAAGTATTGAAAGCAAGGGGCTTACCCGGCTCAACCCACGGCCTTGGCCCACGGAAGCCCAGCAGTCTAAAATCGAGGACGCTATTGAGCAGCAAACTATTGCACTAGGTCACTGTCATCGTGCTTGTATGATAGCATTGAAGGAGACAACAAAAGTGACAGGGCATGGTTATAAGTACGTAACGGCTTCTAATGAGGCAAGATTACTCATGGGGGACTTGGGCAATGCGACAAGTGGTAAATTGCATACGTTTAGCAATATTAATATCAAAGGAGGATGGGTCGTGGCAGGGAATATGTCTGGTGAATCTGCTAAAGATTTCTTCAAATGAACGAAAGAGCTCTGTTGACCTCTTGGACTGTCGAATTTATGTTGAGGCTTATTGGGTGGAGATTCGAGGGAACTAAGTTAAGGTTCGTCAAACGCTGTGACTATCCACAGTTTGTCTTGTTTGCTCGGGCTTGAATACACGTGACTTCCATTCCAATTTTCATCCAGAGTATTTTTGGGATGCAGAGGACCGCCTATATACTCGAGCATTTCCTAGCAACTTTTATCACCTCAATAAATTACTGGCACTAAGATGTTGATGAAGCCGGCTTCGAGAAAGACCGTACGCTGGATTAGCTGATTATTGTTGTTGTTGCTCTTGTTCGCTCTGAACCATGACGTAGATGTGGATGCGTTGCCACCGACCCTTCGGTGATGGGACAACTATAAAAGAACAGTCATCCTTACAGCATATGAATAGATTCAGCTGCCTTCCACCATAAAGCGACCCAACATACTTAACTACCCTCTTCAAGACTCACAAAGATAAACAAAATGCCAGTCCCGTGGAATAACGAGCCTGAAAAATCGTCGCAGAAGGAATCTGATCCCTCGTCCTCCTCTTCTTCAACCACATCGTCCTCAGCCTTTTCTGAACAATCTATCCAGTCCTCGACTACGTCTACATCTTATTCATCTGACGGCAGTGCTACGAATGGTGATGATGCGATCGGTGAACCACTAAGCAGGGAAGAAGCAGACAGGTTGTACGAGGAGCGGATGGAGGAGGAGTATGCGAAGAGGGAGGGCGGTGCTTGATGTTTACTATTCTGCTGGGTGTGAAATTCTACATAAATTCTACTCTGTATCATTCTTAAAGCCTACTTGGCCATAATCATATCCTCCTCCTCGTTTTGTACTTAGAGCTACTCATATCTCATCTCTGCTTATTTGCAACGAACCAGATTGGTCGATCAAGTCTCACAGCCAAAACTGCTAGTAAAACCCCAACTCCACCACAAACAGCTGGATGATTTCACATCTTTCCAACCACTCACACAAGCCGTAATTCCTTCTTACACATCTCTGCATCTCTCTCCATCCAATAGATACATCCGATTACAAAGGACGGAGACAAACCAAACCCCAGAGTAAGAATGCTTACTTTCACATCGACGCTGATTGGTCAATGGCCTCCGTGTCGAGCTACGTTATGCTACCAGCTGCATCTTCTTTCCCCCCCATCTGGGAGACGAGGACAGGAAATACCAGCGAAAAAAAAAGGGATGCCATGCTAAGCGTTTCCTCGCCAGGGTTAAAAGGGGAGAAGAAGGACGGGAGGATGAGAGAGAGGGGGGATATATATTCAGTGGTATCCTACCAGTTCTCAAAAGTTGGATCTTCGTTCTTATTCTTCACTATCTTTTTTTTTGCCTTCTCTCATTTAGATATATTTAGCTGCTTCAATCCCTAACACTGATATCAATTCAAAATACTCTTTGTTGTTTTTGACTCGACGCTGAAAAATTCAATCGTTGGATGTGTGCGCGTCCTGCCAACCTGAGCCATCATTTCTGGACTTCTTGTACACCCTACCGCTTTATTAACAATATGAGTCGTTGGTCTCCCACCAGAAAATATCCGTTTATCTCCCTCAACATTCTAATTTGAACAACTGCATAGGTCAGCCATTGCTTGCAAAGCCAGAAAACGGCCCGCTTCTCTCCAGCAATGGGAATGCGAACGGGAGCGGAAACAAAAGCTCAATGAGCGACAGCCATAATAGAGACTATGAGATCGACACTGAAGCACAAGATTGGGCACCATATCGAACGTTTCAGCCATCACCCTCTCCGAGCAGGACTTTGAGCAGCACAGAATCGACATCGAGCTCGAGAATTAACCCTAGAATAGTTTCTGATGCTATCTTGGGTCTTTCAGATGGTTTAACAGTGCCGTTTGCCTTGAGTGCTGGTCTTTCCGCACTGGGGAATACAAAGGTTGTTGTCATGGGGAGCCTTGCTGAGCTGGTAGCCGGTGCCATATCGATGGGACTGGGAGGATATGTCGGAGCCAAGAGCGAAGTGTAAGTTGATTTCCGCATCTGTATCATCCTACGGTTTATATACCGACTAACACCTCCAATTGGCCTTGAAGAGAATCATACCGAACAATACAGCGCGAGACGAAAGACCTCGTAAACGCTTCGCCTGAAGAAACCATGGCCCTTGTACGGGAGGTGTTTGCCCCCTATAAGCTGCCAGAAGAACCAGTCGTTCAAATGAGCAATATCATCCACGACTCGCCGGGAAGGCTTATGGAATTCCTCATGACATTCCATCATAAGCAGGCTGAGCCGGATTGTAACCAGGCTTGGATCTCGGCCGTCACACTTGCTCTAGGCTATTTCATCGGAGGCTTCATACCCCTTGTTCCATATTTTTGCGTCAGCAAAGTCCAAATAGCACTATATTATAGTATTGGCGTCATGGCGATCACACTGTTGGTATTTGGGTATATCAAGACGTGTATAGTTCGAGGGTGGAGAGGTGTGGACAACGTCGTGGCGGGCATAAAAGGTGGGATCCAGATGTGTTTTGTCGGAGGGATAGCTGCGGGAGCTGCGATTGCTCTGGTTCGTGCAATCGATCATGCTGGACATGGCTGGTGAAAAAAAGATGCAGCGATGTCAGAAAGATGTAAATTACATCTATTCGTCTATAAAGATACCCCCAAAATCGAAAGGAAGAAGAACAAGAAGAAAAGAGTTCATATTATACAGTCCAGTTCCAGTCTCGCAAAAATGAAAATATTTCACGACGAAACTGCCCTTGTAGCCAACTCCTTCGCTCGCTCCGACATATCAATCGTAAGAGCCAACTCATGCCCCCTCTCCGACATCTTCACCCACGTCTTCTTCAAAATGCTAACAACCTTCTCTTCATCATGCGACTTCTCAAATTGCTCGAATTGATCATCCAGAAACACCAGGCATGCCACATCCTCTAGAACTTGACACTCTGCGTCCCGCTTCATATTCTCCTTTCGCACCAACGCAGCTACCCTCCCCGCTTCTTCGGGAGAATACCCACTATCCAGACAAATCTGCTCAGCCAGACTGGCCTGTCTGTTTTTCAGCGCTGTTCGCCATAACAAGTAGCCGGATCTGGTCATCGGGTATGAGGAGCGGGGGACTTCCCAGCGCCGAAGATGCTGGGCACGAACGGCCAGGCGGAGGGTTTCTGAAGCTGATGGGTCGTGTTGCAAGAGGTAGGCGGTCATTTTGTTAGAGTAGTGCAGTTCGTAGGGTATTGTTTGTTCATCATTGCTGTCGGATGGGTTTGATGAGGGGATTGTGACGATATTAGGGTCCTGGGAGTGTGCTTCATCGATTTTTGATAATGCTTGCTCGAATTTGGAGGCCATTTTGGGGGTTTTTGGAGGTGGGGGTAACTATGAGGAGAGTCGAGGAGGGTCAATTGTTCTGTGTCGCAGAAGTAACACAGGCTATTAATTGAGTGAAAGAAGTAAACCGTGATAATAACTAGAGAATTAATAATTGTTAATGGTGCGGTGCAGAATAAAGAGAAATGTAACTATCTCGAGATGCCCCTCCGCCGCTATTTCAGACTTTTTAGTTTCGGGATGCCGACCTCGGCCCAAAGCATTCTACCGGCGCCACAGAATATCATCACCAACCAACAACTATTATGAGCAACAATATACAGCTCTTCTACTATCCTGCTGGATTGTTCTCCGCCGCCCGAGTCATTACTGAGTCATTGCTCTTGCTTCAAGCTTGAGTGCAGGAGTATATCTATTCTTGTAAACACCTTTACGAGGGAGGTAGAGCTATACTCGCTGCTTTAAGGGCATTTCATCTTCGCGTTGTCAGCTTTCTGCATTCCTACGCTTCCAATAGGTGCTATTATAAATAAAGCTAGCCATTAGCTCCAGACTTGCCCTGGAAAATCGTATATTCTGACAAAGCTCTCCACAGCCAAGCGGCTAAGTACGGGGTAAACACGCCCTGATGAGAACAACCAGGCGGGGTTATACTCCTCACCATGAGGGTATAAATAGAGAGTAATAGTCATTGTAATTAGAATATCAAGCAGGCAGATTCACCAGCTATTCAAATCCAACCGTGTCAATTCAGTATATAAAAACCGCAGAACAAACAATCCCCCAACAATGGCAGCAAAACGTTCATTGAAATCCTTCCGTTTACTATCATTTGATATCTACGGCACCCTGATCGACTGGGAAACCGGAATCATAAACTCCCTCAAACCCATCGCCGCACGCCTCGATGACTCTCACCCCCTCAAATCAAACCCAGCCGCTCTAGCAACTGAATTCGCCGAGTTCGAACGACAGGCCCAGCTCAAGAGCCCGAACAAACTATATCCCCTCGTTCTCAAAGAGGCGTACGAAAACCTAGCGAAGAATCTACAAGTCCATGATGAAAGGTTAGATGCAGATAGCTCCGCGTGCGCCGAGAGTCTTCCGGACTGGTCTGTGTTTGCAGATACCGTCTCGGCGATGCGCAGGCTGAAGCAGCATGGGTATAAACTCATCCCGGTCTCGAACGTGGATAATGCCTCGTTTACAAAGGCTTTAAAGGAGGGTCCGCTGAAGGGGGTATATGAGGGTTTAGCTCCCGGTGAAGAATTCTTCGACGCTATTTACACGGCAGAAGATATCGGGTCATATAAGCCGGATTTGCGCAATTTTGAATACTTGATTTCGCATGCTAAGAGCGACTTTGGGGTTGAGAAGAGTGAGATCTTGCATGTGGCGCAGAGTTTGTTCCATGATCATGAGCCTGCTAAGAAGATTGGGTTGTTTAGTGCTTGGATTGCGAGGGGGAAAGGTGGTGAGAGCAGTATGGGAGGGGAGGTGGAGGAGTATACGCGTGGTGGTGAGAATGCGAAGGTTGCTTTTGGGTGGCAGTTTAGTACTCTGGCAGAGTTGGCGGATGCTATTGATGCGGAGGGTGCGTGATCTACACGGTGTGAGAGTTGAATAATACATATTTTAATATATGTCTGCGTGGTCTCTTCGCGTTATCGCAGCCTGTCTCATTAACATATTAGGGAGCTGGAGAACGAAAGTAGGGTTTCATATACCCACTTAAAGCGAAAATAATCAAGTAATTTCTCCGAAAAATAAATAAAATATTCAACTTAATGCAGTAAAACATAACGTTGGGGGTATCGATAGCAAATTTGTGGACCGCTGATAAACGCACGTCGTACTCCAGTACGATTCCAGTTCCGTTAAAGCCATCGGTGAAGGTTTGATGTATGCCTCCAGCGCGAAAATTCCTGGTGGCTGTCCTCCTCGACCGTTATTAATAGTTCCGGTGCTTTGGAGGAAGCTAGGTGTGACGAGGCATGTGATGGGGATCCCATGTATCTTGCTGAGGTTTTATTTTTCATATAAGCTGGAACTCTGAACGAGGACCCCAACAGGCCATACCCCATGCAACGAATTCAGACTCCCCGTCCCAAAAGCTTTCCTTTGGACCTGGCTTGGAGGAGGACGCAATTTCGTAGTCGAGAATATAGCTGTGAACCAAGGGGAATGGAGGGAAAGAGCTAGAACTGAGCGCCTAACATTATAATATGGAGCGAGATTGACAGGGTCTTTGGGTTGGTTACTTACCATTTTCCTGTCTTCGAATCCCAATGCAGATTGTGTAGCCGCTCGTCTAGATGCTCCACACCATGACTTCTGATTTCGCTATAGCCAAACAAATCGGAATTCGGTTAGTATGGCAATGGTAAAAAGCTGGTAACATGTTTGACTATACATTATCGCCTCACGAAAGGCATCGCGTATTCGTGCGCGTTCCTCAGTAGTGTATGGGTGGCACTGATAGTTGCTTAGGGATACCCCTGGGAGCTTTTCCATGACTATGAATACAATAAAGCCGTCAGGGACGAAATCATCATCGACCTGTTCAGTTTTACTCCATTCAGGCAGCTTTGGAGAGGCGCTGCAGCCCACATAGGTGAGATAAGAAAGAAACGTCAGGTCTTCCATGACAATTTCTGGTGGGTCAGGTAATGCGTATTGCGTTCGCACTTGAGGGTCAGGATGATCTTCATGTTTGAGGGGTACTCTTGTTGTATGATTTAGTCATGCATCTACGTTTGAAATTCGACAAACGAAGCGGGAAGGCAGAGTAGATAGCTTACTGTACCCGGACTTTCATAATAGCTTCTTTTCCAACTGTAGGCCCTTCCTCCTGACAGCAATGGTAGACAGCGGATGCCTCTTTAAAACCGGATGGCCCGAGGTCTCTGCATAATAAAAGCACTTTTCGTGTATCTTCTCTCCGATTTCCCATCCTGTCTCGTTCTCTCCTACCCTGATGACCTGACCGTCAGATTTGTCATCTATCCAGGTTTCGTAGGTCTGGCTCATAATTGGCCCTAGTGTTATCTTCTCTGTAAAGGCATGTTGCTGAAGGGAAAGTCGTGAATCGACTGCTCTTTCTCGGGGTTGTTATTGTTCGTTGTTGTTGGAGGATGGTTTGGTTACTCAAAGAGGCTAGTGATATTGAGGCTATCTAAGGTTTGCCTCTTGGGGTGGTGGTCTCAGCGTTGCGCTTGGCATGCGGCTTGATTGGCTCTGGTGCCTCCATTTAGCCGCCGTACTAGAAAGGTATCACAACCGCATCGAGGTTTCTTTGTTTATCCCCTGACATGTTACATTAATTTCGAATCACGATGCATGTTGCACTGTGATTCCACTATCCTGGTATTTGATTCTGCCAATGATAATGGAGAAGCCTGGCGAGTGATGGAATCTACAATGCGAGAAACAAGAGTTGGTGGTTTGCTATTCTTATTTTTCAATGCTTCCCCTCCAGAGTGCTCTCCAATTATATTTGGACTGTCTAACTGCCCGCTCATCTACTAGGATGATGGCCTTACCGCCCCTTACATAGGGAGTAAAATGAGAGAAGAAGAGGGGGAGAAAAGCGAGGCATAAAGGACATAAATATCACCATGATTCCCTCCTTACGGCTCCCAATTCTCTATTCTTCAAAATCTATAAAAGCATACCAAATTAAAGACTACTCCTTTTGATACCCAATCCAATCTTTCAACCTTCTGGCTCTCACTTGCGTCCCTATAGGCTCTGCTCTCAACATGCGCACGGTTTGTGAGAACGATAGGGAAATTATCGAAAATCCGCTACCCGATCTTCTCAAAACCAAATACGAGACGGAAAGCGATATTCGACACCGCAGCTGGTATGCCAAGGGTTTGGCCCATTGGTCTGGTTTTGAAGGGGATGTTCAAAAGAAGATGAAGCAGATGCCTTGGGATAAAGACAATATTCTATCAACGCGACCTAAAAACCCTACAGAAAATCCTGCATATACTGATAACGAGCAGAATTTTTGTGGAGATGAACAATCCGTTGGTGGAAGATTATCAGATAATGGCCTTCATCCGGTAACCTCTGTTGCCCGGAGTTGGGGTATTCCCATACGGTATGGAGATTTCAAAGTGTGTCAAGAAAGCAAAAGTGACGCCGCAAGATAATCTGCCAACAATGAGATAGGGGAGAAAGCAGTCCCTAATCTTGTTGCGGTAGAAGTTGGAAAGCCCGATAAATCGGCGTCGCAACTAAGGCGGAGCTGCGCATTATAGGAAAAGTTAAGACTCCTTGGAAGCATAATCTTCCAAAATATTGCAAAGAGTTTGAGAAGTCAGCTGAAGGTTCATTAAGGCGTGCATTCGGTGAGTTCCCAAAGTTATATTCTGTTTGTTCTCACACCTAGTGACTGATGTTTGAAAAAGGCCAACCTGCCGGGTATATGCATCAGTATGGAATGAAATACGGTTTTCTTACAACCTATAATCACACAATTTTTTTGATGCAGCGCCATGATAGATCGGGCCAGTCGTGTCTCTATTACAGCATCCCTATCCCTCACTACGCTAAGGCGGATGGCGGAAACGTGTCCTTACGCCAATGCTTCCTCTACCTTACGGTTATGGTATCTTCTGGCAAGGCCGAGGACTATCGTGCCACAAACACTTTCCATTTTAATGACTGGGTCCGACAAAGTAACCCTAAGGACGATATGCCCAGCCCTGCAAGTCCTTACGCAGGCCAGTTGAATTCGCCGAGCTACGCCCACTTGCAACGTGCAGCTCATGCGCCTATGAGCCCTTCGCCGAAGGGCTTGCCGAATATCGGAAGTCTTAGCATCAACGAGAGGCGCTCATTAGCACTTAACGAAAGCGGGACGTACACGGCAACTATCACGCTAGCTGCTGAACAGATTTCGGGTTTAAATGGTGACGGCTCGCCTTATATCACAGTCAATGGGAAAGCGATTTATTTGGAATTAGACAAACAACGGAGGCCCGTAGGGACACAGCACCCTTCGGATTTTGGGTCATCTAAACTAGGGGCATCATCGTTCAAGTCTACGCAGGGGAGGCTTTATGAGGCCAGAACAGACCGACCGGGTGATGTGCTACGTGGAGATGCAAAGGGACTATCCCTGGGTGGTACTAGGCCGAGCGGAATGCCCCAGAGAGATCCATCACCGGCATACCAAGGGAAAGGGAAAGCTCCTCAAGACCAAGGAATGCAGCAAGAGCCTCCGCATGATAAAGGGAAAGCCCCCCAAAGAACCCGCCCAGCACTCGACCGTCAAGCCAAAAGCAAGCCGGATGAACCTGGCAAGAAGGACGGGGACAACAGTCGGAAGCCACCAAAATCTGGAGGTGGACTTTTCGGGTGTACAAAGAAATAGAGCTAACAGGCGTATTCAGCCAGGGTATGTGAAGGCTGACAATCCTTCTAAGCCGTCATAAAACTGGTGATATGAAAGCTGAATAGGGTGTTGCAAACTGACATTGTTTGCGGGGTTTCCTTGTGTTGCTATTTTTCTGTGATTTGTTTGTATTTGTTATTGTATCTTCTATTGTTTGTTAGTTGATTGAATATAATAGTTATGCTGTTCTCTGGTTGTATTTTATAAGAGTCTTGTGAAGTTCAAATAAAGCGTCTTTGGGTGGAGAAAAAAGATTAATTCAGGCGGACGCATGACTAAGCCGGTTAGGGCGGGCGACACCGACCAGAAGAGCCCAAGCCTCCATCGAGTTTTGAGACTCTCTTCAGGTTTGCCATCTTCATCGCAGCCCGCCGTGCGACTTACTCCATGCTCCATCCATCCTGCAGGGACTATCTTGTTTCTACGCTGGTCTAGGGCTCCGGATTGTCGGTTAATCTGGCATTTTCCTCCCCTTGGGGTCCTTGCGCGCGATCTCATGCCGGCGAATGCCCACGAAACCCTCTTCCCCAGCCGATTTCCCTCTGTCGCCGCCACCAGACTTGCTCCCATCACACCACCCTCACCCGGGAGGTCTAGCCCCTAATCTCGAGCAAATAACCCCCCGCTTACTTTCGCATTCCCCGTTGATGTCCTTCAGCCCTCAGAACTATGCATCGGGCTCCTCCACGACTCAGTCGACTTCACCTGCCCAGACTGCATCTCAGTCGGCTCCTCTATCTTCTCCCCCGTCATCAATCGCCATGTCGACACAACCCGCTCAGCCGTCTGCCGTAATGCCGGCGAGTTCCTTTCCTACTCCTGCGAGTAGTGTGAACGGCGCCAAGGACGCTCCAGAGACGTCGGAGAAATCTAGGGGATCTGTGGGAGAAAAGGAGGGTGGTGTATCGGGGCTGAGGAATATGGAAGGCGTATCCGCGATCGACCAAATCTCTCAAAAATCTTCAGGCCAAATAGCAGCATCTACCCCATCCGGTAATGGTGACAATAATGATGCAATGGATCTGGACCCGAAACAGAATGATGGCGCATCAGAGGGGTTGACCCTTGAATCTTTGCAAAAGGACATTGGAAACGCGTTTCATGTCTGCAAAAACTGTAAGGCTTTCAACTCTGTTGCTCAGCTTTGATATGAATATGAACTGTTTGATGTTAACACGGCTAGCCTATTCTATATCTCGGCCAAATCCGGCTATCGACCTCGTATCTTACTACGGCCTAGGTCCGATTGCAGCATCCGTCGCTCGGACGGATCCTATAACGGGCGAAAAGATTAATAGGCTCAGGAAGTCCTACGAAGGAAAATTAAAAGGTCTAGGGCTTGCTGGAAGAAATAAGCCGGTAAAGCACGAAGTTGGGAGCCCGGGTGGTCTCAGAGGTTTAATGATGTGGCCAGAGGAGGAATGGCGAAATCAGAAAGTGATAGGGAAGGGAATCAAGGTTGCGGAACCAGACTCGGCTTTATATAAACTGCAGGCGAGGGCTTTAAAATTCGAACCGGGCCCTGTTCCGAATAATGACTACTGGGAAGAGGTGCTAGGGCATGAAAAGAAGGCCGCAGGTGAACAAGCTCCCAAGAGGTTGAGCGTTCAAGCACCAGATACCATGCGCCTGAACTCCCAGAGCAATGGGACACCACCGGTACCTACTGCCGAATCAACCCGGCCAAAACGGTCGGGCAAAAAGCGGAGCTACAATGATAGTAGCTTCGTTGGATACGGTGAAGGTTTCCCCGATGATGAGTTAGATCTGGAAGGGAACATCTATTCAAACAGTGAAGAAGGGGGCAGGGATATGGGGAAAAAGAAACGAAAGAAACTAGTTCGTTTTCTCTCGTCCTGTGCTCCCCCAGAAACCATCGGTCTGTTGTGGTCTCTAACTTGCATTTCTTCTTAACAGGAACATGCCCAAGGAGGCCCGTCTCCACTATCCGAACGAGGCGGCAGCTACGGCGTTGGAATGTTCGGAATCGGTGCACGATGACAACGACGCATATGCGAGACGATATGATGCGACTGAGCCCAAGAAAAAAAAAGGTTTTTACAGACGAATTCAAATTCTCCGCGGTACATACTATCTTTACCCTATGCGTCGGGGATCAACGTTGCCCACCCGTGTTTCCTCTCGCGAAACTTTCTCTCCATATTCAGGGTTGGTGGATTTCTCTTCAGTCTTCGATGTAAACATTTTATTGCCCTTTATTTCCCCGTCTTGTTAAACTGGAATTTATAATATTGGAGATTTGCATAATGGTGCAGGATATACCCGCTTCGGTCAAAAATGGCGTTTTGATTTTTATCTATTCTACTGTCTTATTTTTTCCCCCAGAGGAGGCCTTTTTCTTCTCCCTTTGCTAGTTTGTTAATGGCTGGTGGCTTCGCTTGGTGTTTTTCTTTACCTCGTCCTTCTCGCCTGATTTCTCCCCCGTACCAGCAGCAGCTTTTGATTTTTATTCTCGCGATATAAATGCCCGTTAGAACCAGCAGGGGCTAATCCCTCCCCATCCCTCTTTTTAATTTGTCTTTTGCTGAATCTTCGTTCTGTTCTGTTTCTGCCGGATGCGATGTTTACCAATGCCTTCTTCAAGCACAGTTTCAGAATGGGTCAGCAAGAGCAGAAAATACTTCTTGTGCAGGGCTTCATTGAAGGGGCTATCTAGGACGATCAGAGCGAGTTTCAAAGAAAACCTTGGTTTGTCATCTGTATCTAAAGTTATTCCTAGGTAGTCTTCAGATAGCTAAAATAAAAGTAGCACTTGGAAAAATTTTATTGCGACCTTATCTCTATGGAAGTAGTTCTCGACTAGGAATATGACAATATCAATAAAAGAACCGGTAATGGGGAATCTCATTCAAAATGACATAAACAAAATAGATAAATATCATCCGCTCATATAATAAACCTATATATGCAAGGTCATCATCGTCGTCCATAATCAGAATCGGATTTGAGCAATATATAAGGTCTCCAAGCAAGACTGATGGTCGCTCAAGAAAAAAAAAATCCAATCAACGAGCAAACAAATATTAAGCTTGAGGATATCAAGCATTATACCCGAATTATAGATTTAGCTCAATCATGGAATTCAACTACTATAGAACGTTGCCGACTGATTAGTAGCCAAGTGAGAAACGTCCGGTAGATCATTAATTAAAGTAGCCATTAACTCGATATGTTCTTGCTGGCTTAAACTTCGGCCTCGCCAGGAATTTGTTGGGTACGGTTGGTTGAAGAATTGCGAATATTGGTCACCAATATAGCCCATCCACGACATTGGTTCAACGCTTGCGCTACAGTATGCAAGGTGATCCGCGGTCGTAGAGGCGGCGGTGTAGTTCGGATCCCAATGCTGCAGGCCCGGTAGGACTGATGGGAAGGGGTTATTGTATAGGGTGTTTGGGTCGAATGTTTGCTGTGGAGAAGGTTGGTGTTGTTGTGTGTCCCCCATGAGAGGGTTTGGGGCGTGAGCCTGTGTCACCGAGTTGCTACTGTCTATTCCCGTTGTAACGTATGATTGCTGTGTTAGATGGGGGGACGTCGATTGTAAAGGGGCGAGGGTTTGTAGTGAGCCAGTTGACACAGTACTCTCTGCCACTTGTGGTGAAGCGCGTTCAAGGTAGTTATAGGGTGGAGTATATTCAACCTTGGCTCCGTTTCTAGAAGCCTTATCGGGGGTATCATAAATGTGAGGGATAGAACTAGCGCTAGAAGGACTGAATGTCGAGGGAGGGGTGGCAACATCATGCGAGGATTCTCTTGAAGGGTGGTTGGAAGGAGATTGGACAACATATGATTCATCGCTTGTATATGCTTTGAGGCAGCCAGATATAAGATTGGTATAGAGCTGAAGAGCGGACTCCACCCCTGGCCATCGTTCGGAGCTTATAGTAAGGATCTCCATCGCGGTCTTGATGTGCCTAGTCACCTCTTCAATCGGGTGTTCCTGGCGGATTGTCGGGTAGGAGAGTGACCACAGAATGGTGTTGAGTGCCATAAAAACAGACTGGGTAAAAATCCAAGTTATATCTATCGAACCTGTTGCAACTTGCTGTCGCTGCAATGTCACGTTGTAAACGGAGGCATCATAACATCTCTGTGCGGCGTTGAGCGATGGCTCGGGGATTTGAGGAGATGGTCGGAACATGAACACGATCATTGTGTTGCGCCTGCCTTTGAACCTGGAAGGAGATCAGAAGATAATGCGCACAAGTTTCTAGGCGGGGGGTAATGCCTTACCATGATTCACTAAGCCCGCTACCTTCGTCATTTTGGGGGCAAGACGCGACCCATTTGTCCAGCTTATCTAGCATCTGATGAAACCAAGGGTCCTGGTCATCCACTGGTGTATCTCTCTTTTGAAGATACAATGTGCGCCGTATTTCTGCCTGTAGCAGCCTCATTTTAAAGAAGTGGATAGTAATACACTTCTTCATGATAGACTGGCCCCCGGGTAATATACCCTCTGGGGTAATATAGCGGTCGTCTACCGTCTCAAAAAATTTAACGTTGATATGATCGTGGCTCATGCAAAAGGCACTGGGCCTGCCGAGAGAATGAGATAGTCCGTATTCCATTGAAGTTATTATCCAGAATAACCTTCTTCGCATGTCCATTTCAAGGAAATTGAACGGTTCCCCTGTCGGGGACTTCATTATCGTCGTCTCATCAGTCAAGCCGAGATCTTGACATAGCTTAACAGCTACACCAACGACCCAATACGCAGCAGTTCTGGTTGGAGTCAGAAGCGAATATTGTGCCATTAAGGCAAAGCATTGCAGCGTAGAGATATCCATCTTCTTGATACAATCGTCCAGAAAAGGCAGGGCCGCGAGGTAATAGCTGTCAGCCAACCCAGCATATTGAGTGCTGACTTTCTGCATGCTAACGGCAATTACCAGTCGCAATTGGAAATTTTGACATGGATCCCTCGATCCGTTGAATACAGCATCCACATCCCGTCGGAATGAGGGCTCGTGAAGAGTAGGGAGCATATATTGTGCTGCCAACTATAGTTTAGTACAGTTTCGTATACTTTAGGGATCGACATAACTGTGCATACCCTTTGCCATGAATATTTCCACGAGCCTGTCTGTCAGATCTCGCGGGGGTAAGTTGGGCTCCGCTACAGAGCTCACCATCGGATAGACCTTGGAGGTAGGCTTTTGGCTCTCCTGGCTGAAGGTATATCTTATCTTCTGAGCAGCATTCTCATTGACTACTTCTTTGATGCTCTTCGTGTGCGTATTTTGTTTTGCCATTTCCATGACAAATCGTGTAATAGTGATACCGCTCGATGGGCCTAGAAACCGCGACTCATCGGCCTCCTTGAACTTGATAAGCCCAGCGCCTCGTACCATGGCCTCCGGGTCCGGGGAGGGATCCTCCTCATTCTCGAGATCGTCTAGTTCTTGCTTGAGTCTCCGGGCTTTATCACGAAGTTCTAGAATATAATTCCTCGATATAACCGTTTCCCTCGCCGGATCATAATATGCACATTTAGAGTTACTCCGTCTGCAAGGCTCGCATTTTGGTATTCCAGTGTCGCAGCGGGATTTTCGCTATTCTTCCTGTTAGTAGAGGCTACAATTATAGTAAAAAAATATAACCAAACGCACGATAAACACAATATTTGCCAAAGACTTTGCAGGGAGATAGTACCTGTCGACATCTCGTACAAGCTGTTAATGTATGAGCAACGCGCCCCGTATTAGGCTCGTCCGATCTTGGGCTAGGCCTGGGCTGTGTTTTCCTCCATGATTCCGATGCACGAGGCCCTGTAGCAGGGACATCCATTGGCATACATAAATCTATCTTTCACTTCTATTTCCGCGTGCCGTTGGTTCCTGCTAGCGTTGGCATCTTGCTGTTGTGCTTCTGACCAGCGTGCGGAGAGTTTGGGGTATCTTCAGACATATCAACCCCCACGTGACAAAGACGCGCGAATCTAAATAAGCTCAACCCTCTTTCAGGAACGCGAAACTGCTTAAGATGATACTCCAGCTCAGATGCACTGAAATTTCCACGACAGCACTGCTAAGGGGGAGCATCTTCTCTGTCGTTAGGCTCTGAATTCACGCGAGAAACTAAAAGATACATTGCGCTAGACACACGCTAGCTTGACATTGATTGCCTTTCGTGGGAATACGAAGCCTCGCTTGGTCGAGTGGGTTTATTGATTTGGGGCATCTTTTGAGATGAAAATTCCTTTAGTCTCGTCTGCTACATACACATATATATGGCTGGGCTACATGCTGTCATGCTACTGCCTCCAGAGAGCCTCTACTTCCTTGCGCTCCGACTCTAACCAAGCAACTCCTTCAACAATGCCTTCAATCCAGCCCAAGATTCCTCACCGCTAGGCTTGATTTCTTCTGGGGGCAGGACGAATCCGTTGCGACCAGTATCACGGAGTTCAGCCGCGAATGCGGCTTCACTGCCAGCTTCGTCCAAAGCCCAGTCAGCACTGTTGCCATTGGTTTGGTAGATGGTGGAGCAAATGGGGCCAGTCTGGAATGCGGTTCCGTGGACAGCTTGCAAGGCTTGGGCGAATGTTCCAGCAAGCGATTGCAAAACACTGTCATTAGGAGGAAGCTTGTTGCAGTCATAACCATATGCTGGAAAATTAAAATCAGCGTGTCAGCTCAAATCTACGTTTGATAGTCTCGGGATGTTAACTCACGGCTCATGAACAATTGGGAGTACGAGTGCCAGTCGATGAAAAGCTTGAGGCCGCTGCCATCCGCAACTTTCTTCATGAAGCCCGTGTGTGCCTGGATCTCTGAAGAGCTGCCAGCCTCAGGTCCTATCAAAACACCAAGAATCGTTAGTGATGGTCGCCCAAGGGGTAAACGGAGGGCACCAATATTGAAAACTAACCTCTGTAAGTCTCGTCGCATGGGTCGGGTGACGAGCCATCTCCATCCCATCCCATTGGGTAATTGCGGTTGAGATCAGTTCCAACGCAAGAACCATCACTGCTGGGCTCACGGCTCTTCCGCCACATTCGGTCGGTCTGCGTATACTCGAAGCCTGTGATTTGGTCAACCTTTTGATCTTTTCGTGTTATGGCTATGGGAATAGCATCCTACCGTCAGGGTTGGCGATTGGGAAGATGTAAAAGTCAAGCTCATTCAAGAATGTTTTGGCCTCCTCATCTTCAAAGAGTTGCCAGATGATGTACTCAGTAACCTAGGTGGAAATATGCTGGTGAGTAAACCGAAAGATCCATAGGGACCGCATTTACTAAACGGCTTACCATAGTAGTAATCCATTCACGAGCATGAATGGTGCCGTGGAAAACGACACCGGGTTTTTCACCCTTGCCACCATCTCCCCAAATGTGGATGCCTGTGATTGGGCGATCTTCAAAAGAGTTACCAGCGGTAACAACCTCCGAATTATCAGGGTGCGCTGCCTGGATATCATTCAGGAACTGAATATGATCATCGAGCGAGTGGTACGACTCGAACCAGGTGTCATTGGCAGATCCAGCTAAGGAGACGGCCTTATGTTAGCTGACCAAAGAACATTCCCAGATTCGCATCTTCGCGCGTTCAATTGCTCTCTACTAACCTGCGTAAGCGGCAAAGGTGCCTTCTTTGGAGATGGACTTTCCGAGATCTTCGTGCATAACCTCCGAGGTGAAGCCCGAAATTAGTTTCTCAAATTCTGAGAGCTTCGCTGGTGGGACAACTAGGTCCGCCTTCGAGTTGGGAGTCTTCGGGAAGCTCCAGGCATCGAGTCCCAGCTTCTCGACAATGGAAGTGATTTTCTCTGGGTTTTTGCCAGCAGATACACGGAAAACTTTGTATCCATCATAGCTAACAGGCTGCTTTGGTATAGTAGCACCAAGTGCTGCAGTAAGCACGGTGGTTAGCACTGCGAGTGAGTACATGGTTGTTGAATTGTATAGCAAGTGGACTGTGAGTAGTGTGTAGAGTCTCCCACCAACGGCACTTCGGAGGGAGAAAAAGAGATTGAGCAACAGCGACGGGTACGGCTATTTTATGTTGGAACCTGCTGATTTTTCTCGATCTAATGATCGGCATCGTGTATCCTCTACCTGGCGTCATTTTCCGGGGATATTATACGTATGAGCAAGCAACGCATCATTTACCCACCTCTCCTGTGAGAGAAGGATCCATGCCTCTGTTGTTTATGAAGGCTGAAGCATTGAATACGGAGAAGATGCTTTTGACACCCCACTTCATGCGGACTGATCAGGAAGGCTTGTGAAAATGGGACTCGGAGCCAGGACCAAAACATTGCAGCTCCCGACAAAACCGGGAGGAGCCTGTCAAATGGAGGACTCCGGGCAATATTATGGGTCGCCCTCTGGCACCTCTTCCCGAAGGAGCTGCAGATATTCTTAATGATCTTCATCATGATGGACCACGTAAGGAAGCTAACAATGAGGAATCCTTCCCTGTATCTCCAGCCGCGAGAAGCCGCATCGTTTGAGAAACCAAACGCAGAATCTGGTTCACAAAGCGACCACGAGTTACTTTGGTCCGGGGGAAGATCGGTTGACGATGTCACCAACCGAGCTGTACGACCATGCTTCACATCCCGATGACATAATTAAAATAACCTCCTTCGCTTGAAGAGGATACCGGCTATTACACCCATGCCGACTCACCTGTCTCATGAACGGATATTATTAGGTAAAATGGGAGAGCCACACTGAGTCCTTTTGGAAATTGCCTAGAATCGAAAATCAGGAACATGTAGATCTATCGGCTCGCCTTGTCAAGACCATGGGCGCCGAAATCGACTTAAGGACAGAGGCTGTTTGATTCGATAGTTTAAGGCGATCATCGCATCATCCGCCCCTGAATGAAACAAGCCGAGAGAGGGATGACCCCGAGTGCGGGCAAAAGCGGCCATCGTCGTTTCTTCACGATCGACACAAGGTCGCAGGATACTCTTCTTGATACCAACCAAAAGATAATGATAATGACAATTATCCAGAAATCAACCCAGTTTGCCAGTGAACGTATCGTGCCTGGATGATACGAAGTCCCCACACTCTGCATCTCACGGAGCCCTCCGTTGACCATTCACTTCTCCTGATAGGGAGAGCTAGGTTGGCGCGGTTGAGTCCATCCTATTCCGCATGCAAAGTTTGGCAATCGTTACTGCGTTGAGCGGTGCCAACATTGAAGCGATTGGGATCCCTGAGGTTCAATGGTGTGGGCTGTTGACTTGTGAGGACGGAGAAGTCCTTGAGATAGGGTGAGACTTAGGCTGCCAGGGATTACGCTGCGGGTTAGGGTTGCAATGATGGTTTAGGTTGGTGACGAGACCCTTGGCGTCTTCCCCGCGTGTCCCGCTCATCTCCCAGCCATTGGGCGGAAACTTTGGGAAACTCTCTCAAGTCTCTCTTCAAGTGCAGCTTCTCATCGCCGTGACTCGTCGTGCGGAGGAGGTTTATACAGACCTTCTGAGCCTCAAATTTCCATGTGACAGACTCGGTCACGTGGAGGTCACGTGTCAAGTTTCCAGACGACATCAGAGCAAGCGCAACGTCTTTTGTTCAGGAGTCACCTTCAAATCTTTCTCAGATTGCAAAGTTCATCCTCTACTCCTGCTAGAGAATGGGGCGCAGTACCAAAAGTCCGGCATGTCGTCATGTGGTGCAGAAAGCGTCTTTCCCAAACCATCGATCTGGTGTCTACGGTTGCACAGTTTTGTACCACGCGCCGTTGAGCTGCTTCAGCTGGTGCGCCCAGGACGTGGACATCTAGATTGGGTGATATCCTTCCTGGATCAGAATTATCAGGCTCGAGACCCATATGTCTATGTGCTGATCTACACGCCGCACCCTTGTCTCAATGGAGATCACGCGGCTCTGGGAGCGTTCTATGCTTCGTGTATGGAGTATGGAAGTTTGATAACCTTTGAGGTTACACGGGGCCTACTATGTGGCACTAACAGTGCTATGAGTTGGATCAGGTCAATTTGATTGGTTAGGGATTTGACAGAGGTACCAAAAAAATTGGATAGTGCTCTTCGGCACCAAAGCCTTTTTTCCTTAGAGAAAAAGAAAGAAGAAGAAAAAGAAGAAAAGACAGGAGAAAGTGGAGGGACAAGGCTCGCTTGAGTGCGTTCTACGCATATAGCTGGAGTAATCTGCAAATATCCAGAAGGTAAACCCATTGCATTACTAGTACGACTCTAGACCCGAGCTAATTGGAGTAAAGGGGACAGGCCTTTTCCATCCATCATTCAATCTATCCCATCATTAAACATCAAATACGGCAAATACGGCAAGCAAGTTTCCAATCAGATATACCCGAGTTGTGCTTTAATCAGATTGTGATGTCGCAGAAGGCCTCATTAAGAACCGCTTCCGTTATAGAGAAGGCGGTTGGTGGTGTCTGGGCCGGGCTTGCCGACACTTTCCTGGGCGAGCTCTTTAATACGTTCGCACACGGCATCCGCTTTGAGACCCTCTTGAGACATCAGTGCGGCACCCAGGCCAGCGACATGAGGGGAAGCCATAGACGTGCCAGACATTGTCTTGCTTTTTCCATCCAGGCCAAGGGAGACGATGTCCTCGCCAGGGGCGTACACGGCAACTAGTAGTCGATGTGTTAGGTTACATTTGTGGTGTTGATAGCCGTGTCTTATGGCTGGCGAAAGGGGAATATATACTCACCGACTTTTCCATAATTTGACCAACTTGGTGGTGAGTCGTCTTTCGAGGTTGCTGCAACGGCGCAAACACCCTCCGCAGAAGCGGGTGAGAAGTCTTTAGCATCGGTCTTCATTTTAAAAAGTTGTTAGCTCATAAACATCGAATATGGGGTCACTGCATGGGAAGGCCTTAATATACATACCCCATCATTGCCGGCAGCAACTGCAATGAATATTCCAGCCTTTTGCGCAGCTGTCGCAGCCTTATTGAAAGACTGCGTGCCGCGAGCACCCAAACTCATATTCATAACAGATTTGTTGAGACGGTTATTCTTTTTAGCATCGCTTACGCACCACTCGATTCCCGCAATGACACCGCTCGATGCCCCAGAGCCTCCAGCGTTCAACACCTTGACGGCAATGAGATTTGCTTTCTTTGCAACGCCATAAGTTTTACCAACCATAGTCCCAGCCGTGTGGGTACCATGGCCGTTCCCATCCTCGTCCTCCTTATCAACCTTATTGATTCCCCATTTTGCTCGGCCCTCGAAATCCTCGTCCTTGATATTTACTCCGGTGTCAACACCATAGACGGTGATACCTTCTCCCGCACTCTCGTCATAGATGTAGTCGCTGCTGTCACCACCCTTGTGCGAAATTCGACCGAGGCCCCAAGATGGCGCATCTTTCTGAGTAGTGAACTCGGAGATCTTCACCGTATAGTCGGGCTCAATAAACTCAACCTACGTCGAGTTGAGTCAGAGGAGGCGGTATCTAATTAGCATACTGGGAATGAAAGAAACTTACGAGTGGATCTTCAGCAATCTCCTTGATCGTGGTCTCGTCGAAAGTACCACTATACCCTTTCATCCCTGGAAAGTTGAATGCATGCCTCATGCCTCCCAGGGGTGTACCCTGGCTTTCTACATTGAGGTGGTGGATATTGGCAGCCCAATCCCGATGGGTATGGAACTGTTGGTCCGAGACATCATCGTTCATCACAACGATGTAGGAGTTAGGGACGACATCCTGGGCACCCTCGGCGCGGAGAATTTTAGTTGCGCTAGCGGAAGTCATAGTCAGGATCGATAATGGGAGGGTTTTGGCAATAAAGCTCATGCTAATCGGAAAACGGCAATTTGTCGATGCAGTTGTAGTTCTGCTGGAGTATAAGGAACGGAATACAGTAAGGGAGAAAAAGCGCCTCTTATATAAGTATCCCTGAGGCCATCCCGTCCCTTACCCATCACAAGTGCCGTAGGGTATTGCAGCGTCGCAATTTCTTGATTTCTCGCCATTCTTGATGTCACTCCTCCACTAAGCGCGGCCGCCTGACAGATTTGTTTAAGTCATAAATCTCGAATCAGATGCAAACAAGAGGCAAAAAGAATCGCCTGCGCAGGGCCAGGCCGTCATGCCACAGACAATTGCTAATCAGGAGGGTCTGGGTGTTAACCATGACCCAAACTCTGGAAGAGGAAAGATTTGCATTTCAACAAAACGATATTTGGCGCGGGAACCCTGCGACTGATCTCATGTCAAGTCCCAAGAAAGGGATTACGCCCAGGATGCGCAGCGCCTGAGGAACGTGCAAGTAGACACAAGACACATACCGGCGATCTCCTCATGGAAACCGACAAGACAGACACGAGGCTATACTTCGCACACTTGTGCTACACCACATGTGCCTGTCAACAGCTTCTAGCTATCGCCCAATCCTGGTCGGGTCAGTGTCAGATTCTCCTGCCATTGGATCAGCTATATCTCAGCAGTAAATACACTAGAGTGATCGTCTTATCCGTAAGTTAATATGCGCAACGGTTGGTCAAATTGTTTGCTTCCACCCTTACCGTATACGAATATAGTCCTACAGCGAATCCATGAGAATACGAACAAATAGCACAAAAATCGACGCATAAAGGTCTAATTCAGGCCAGACACAATCTAAAAGCTGCCTACTCTTCAATAAGGCCGAGCAAATGATATTCAGTCCAGACAACCGATGACATTCAAACGTAAGCGAACAAGCCATGAGAATCGTCCTCGCCACATGATATATGCGTTCGTCCAAATCCAGATGTCATGCATTCTATATTAACCGCAAGAAGTCGTTCAGCGTGATACCGAATCGGGCAAGGCAAGAAGCACCAATGACCCCAAAATATTCCGTGGTCTGACTTTGTGTAATGCAATTGTGCAACATGTGTGGGAAATCGCTTGCCGTTATAATAACGATCATGGCATGGTAATTGGCTGTGTCACCCTCGCACACCCGACCACGGTTTCACAAACCCAGGCGTGATCGTGCACAATATGGAGGATGCGTCATCAAACGCGGCTGGCTGAATGATGGAATGCAGCACTGGGCATTGCTAATGGTTGGTGAGCAAGCAACTGTGAGCCAAACCACGAGTGTATCGTGCTTGAACGTGCCAGTATATTTGGGAAATGTGATTTGGACATGGTGGAAAAGTCACATCATTTCTGGTATCGAAAGGATCGACGAACATGTGTCTTTTTACCCCGGAGCTATACCTAAACCTGAATATGAGGTACGAACATCGGAGAATTGTGTGAAGCCACTTGCATGCAATATGGGGTGATAGAATACCCAATCGAAGAACACCCTTCCCTGTCTGATGCACAAGAATCATATCCAAGGCAGATATCCGGATATATTGATCCTCAAATTGTTCAAACTTGTTTATATTGAAAGACCCGCATGTCGCATCTTGGCTTCGTGCGGTGCGACACAATTTTTGGTCCACACAAGTAAATATTCAGCATATATTCAGATGCCCGCTCTAACTCGCTGCGTCGACATAGGGTGTGCCTTTCGTAGCAAAGATTAGAACCTTGGCATCGCGAAGGTCGGGTGCTTGGTAGGAGAAGAGAGGCCATAAACATAGATGCCAGTTTAAAAAATCACCATTGTTTGATATATACAAATTGTTACGCCTATTATCGACAGACGCGGATATCACCGTGCAATATATACGTATAGACATAAATGCCTCCCTGTTTATTTCCCCAGCACCTAGCAAATTCCCAGGCAAATCTACCTCGCTCGAAATTCCACCATCGGGCCATCCCTGCCACTTAAGCTCTGGTCTATCAACTGGTATTCATATGGCCGTCGTCTGCCAACATGTTTGTTGTCAGGTGCACCCTCACCGCTTGGCTCCCTGCAATCTGGGTCCACAGGGCGGCGAATATCATATGAAAATAGCAGCGCTGCCAGCGCAATTGTAAGCTCTAGGTATGCCATATTCTTCCCAGGACAACCAAGACGGCCGAGGCTGAAGGCGCAGAATGCTGATCGGGCTTTAGCCACACTATCAGCGGTGGTAACTTCGCCCCAGCCAGACTTTGCGTCAAGTTTTTCGCCAGCTATCCATCGCTCTGGCAGAAAGCTGAATGGGTCCGGGTAGTATTCCTCGTTGTGGTGAATGACATATGGCGAGGTACCTACTACCGTTCCTTTCGGAATGTAGACTCCCTCAAGCACAAAGTCGTCATCTAAGACTTCGCGCGGGAGGTGGCTTGGTAAAGGCGGCGATAGTCTTAGAGCTTCATCAATGCATGCACGAAGATAAACCAACTTCCTCACGGAATTTCCGTCGCAGATGTCGCGGCTTGAATGAAATAAGGTCCGGACCTCCGACTTTGCCTTTTCCAGCTGTCTAGGGTTATGGATCAGATAGAATATTGTCGCTGAAAGTGCTGTGGATGTGGTATCCGAACCCGCTGTGAGTAAAAGGCTGGTATCTGCAGTCAGCTCGGTGGAAGTTAGTCCTCGCCCTGTTTGGGGGTCTCTGGCCGTAGAGAGGTAGTGTATGCAATCTTTGGTGGGCGAATTTGACATGTCCTTCTTGGAATTAAGGCGCTGCATCACCAGACTGTTCGAATATTCTATAAAATTGACAAGGTCACGACCCAGTGATCCAGCGATCATGGCTATGCCCTTGAGTTCGAGTAATAGTTGCAGGAATTTCTTGCAAGGTAGGTGTCCAATCTTCCATACGATCAGTAAAAGGCATAGCTGATAGGATTGTAAACAGATATATAAGCATTGGACTCACAAGGTATGCCACTTTTGCTGAACTGAGTATGATGCCTGGAACATATCTATGCTCTTCACTTTCCATGCAAGAGAACTGCTTTCCAAAAGCAGCTTCTCCCATAATATCATAAGCCAAATAGCTGCACCAATCCTTCATATTTTTGGCGGATGTCCATCCATCTGCATTCTGAGCAGATTTGCCCAAGAGATCAACCCACAACTGTACATTGTTTATAATGTACTGTTCAGCAGTCTTCAGGGCAGCATTGGATAGCGCCTGCTCGAGGACTCGACGCCGAAAGCTGTGCTTTCCCTGATCAACTTCGTTGAATGTACTATGCCCATCTGGCGACGCAATACTGCAATACCAATCTGACTTTCGGACCTTGAGCTTTCGTGGCGCATATATCTGCTGTAATGCTGGAACTGAATTGATAGATAGGGCGTTTGGGCTAATGCGGACGACCGGGCCTATGAGGGTGACATTAAGTATGTTAGACCCGGCTTCCTCTCCGCGTATTAGAGGTATGGGAATGGAGCTCACCGTATTTCTGATGTTCTTTCAACGATCGAAGGTGTCTGTCACCGCTAATTGCCTGAAAGAACGTCGACCACCCAGATATCCTGCCTAACAAAGGGCCCGGATACTTGGCAAGCGGATGTAGAGTGATGCGATATATGCTGATGAAGATCACCTTTGCGAATCAAGAGTTGACCGTTAGGAGATGGCACGGCTATTACTGATAGAGCATAACATGGTATAGGAATTATGCAAAACATACATAAAAGTAAATTGCAGCTGGAAGAATGAATATAAGCATCCAGCCCCCCTGTCCGGTGAATACATGGCAGGGCAACTGATACAAAGCTTCCATGGCTTTCAGCATTCAAACAAGTACTTGCTTTACTCGATGTTGAGTAGAAAGACAGCTGGCTTGTTCTTCTCGTCCTAGACGATCAACGGACACATAGCACCCGAAAGCAGAGGAATGAAGCGGAGCCCTGCATATATATAGCGAGATATATATATATAGCCGAAAGGGTACCAACTATCGTAGTACCAGGTAATTCAGGGGGCAACTTGTCAGTAGCCAACGAACTAACCCAGCATCATGTCGCTCAAGACGTCAATCCTCTTCTTGAATTCGAGCCTAGGCACTTGACATAAAAGGCAATTCCTTTCGCTGGAAACCATCTCGCCTATAGGAACTCAGGGGAGACATCGGGGGCCTCAGGATCCGTTATAGTGGTTCCCGACGGCTTTGTTCTACCCTGATGCCATTGCCTTGTATTTCCCATGGCATCAAATGCTTCCAAATTGAGCATTTTGAAGGAAAGTTTGGTTGTACGGGGGTATCAAGTACGGCGCATCTTGGGTATAAAGAAGGATTGATGTTGTTCGAAGCTGGCGCCACCAGTTCCTCGCCGAAAAAAAAAAAAAAAAGCTTGGTGATAGCTTAAAGCAGCGACAAGCCATGTTTACTTTCGTCTTGCGGATATCAGTTCTTTGTCCGTTTGCGGAGTCGTACAGGGTTTATTGCCTTGCGGGCTTTTTTCCCACTCCAACCTCATCTCATCTTCTCAAAGGAACATCACTTCTTTGCTTCGTATCACAAGCAACTCTTCCCTGTCGATTCGTATATATATTTTTTTTGGCTTTCTGCAGGCTGGAAATAGAGAGCTGGAAACAGCCAACAATGCCCCGCTTTCCGGTTTCGTCTTGTCTAACACGCTCCCAGTGAGCCTTTTTCCTTGGAACAGACGAACCATTCGAAGATACGGCGTTAGCCACTATGGATGCCACTTCGTCCATTGTAGATAGCCCGCTTCTCAAAGTCAGCCGTCCCGTCGCTGCCTGCTCGAGGTGTCGTACCGCCAAAATCAAATGCGATGGCAAGCTACCCGCCTGCTCTGCCTGTGAAAGGGCTGGAAAAGGCAGCATCTGTTCGGGAGCTACAGACGAATTCGCCAAGGGCAAGGAGCGCAGCTATGTATCTGCCCTAGAGTCCCAGTGTGAACGGCTACAAAAGCAAATCGACGAGGCACGACGCCGACAGCAGCAGCAGCAACAGTACGATGGAGACGACACTTTCGAGAACGTGGCGTCGACACGCGATAGCAGAGTGACCTTATGGGCACAGTCGGATACAGGGAGGAAAGGATATCGCAAAGAGGCTTCAGACATCGATGATCTGGTCGGAGACTTTGGGTTCCTGTAAGGTCTTAGCAATGAGCATTCGCATTCTTTTGTTTGATCCGTTTCTCATGGATGAGTTTGTAAATATGGCCGTGTTTTTAGATCAGTCAATGCCACCTCTCGAGACTTTTTCGGCATCACTTCTTCAGCGTCCTTTGCGGGACTCCTCCTGACAGTTTCGGTGGTAGAATCGCTCCCTCTCACCCGTCCCACGATACAACTCCCAGATCACCCATCAGCCGTCGGATTGATCAAATATTACTTTGATAACATATACCTGCTTGTGCCCTGTCTTTCAGAGACGCAATTCTGGGCTTCGGTCGATGCCATATACCAGGATGGTGGTCGATTCGCGTCCAGTTTTGACCATTGGTGTTTGCGAATGGTTCTGGCCATATCAACGGTCATGACCTCCCAACGCTGCGGCGATAGTGCTTGCGAAACCGCCATGTCTCACGTTTGCGCAGCACTGAAGTATGCCGATGAGGTGCTGCACCCAGGGTCGTTAGCTGGGATTCAAGCTATCCTTCTCCTAGCTCAGTATGCGATCTATTCGCCCAAATATTTCAGGGCCTGGTATCTGATCGGAATGGCTGCTCGTGTGGCTGTGGACTTGGGTATTCACCAAGAGCAGCTATCAGAAGCCAGCGCTGGGAGAGCAGTCCTAGAGTCGCGCAGAAGGACCTTTTATTGCCTCTATTCTCTCGACAGGTAGGTATTGTTTTAACCAGTTCGTACGTGTAATGGATATCTAATCCTTTTTGTCTATAGATATGTTAGCACTGCTCTGAACAGGGCATTCTCTTTCTCTGATGACTCCGTCAACGTACCTTTCCCACAAGGCTCAGCCTCCTCTCACTCAACTCCAGGAGAAGCAATGTTTCTTAAAAATATCGACTCTGCGGTTCAGCTCTTCACAATTAGACGCCATCAGTCCATATACTACCAACATAAATTTTTCAATGGGGAAAATATATCAAATCCCCAATCCCTCATCTCTGAGAATTGCGCAGTGACCGTCGACTGGGCCAAAAAGGCTTGCCAGCACGTTCCAACGCATCTAGTCGACATATATCACATCGAATCGATCTACACTCTGATATTAGCACTCTCTCCGCCTAAACGGAACCCATCAATAACTCCAGAAAACCGCCGAACCCTTTTCCACGCGTGTATCGAGTACATTAGTCTCTTATATCGAAAAATCAACGCCTCCGAGGCATCACCGCTAATAACATATATCGATATAGAACGCGCCGCTGCCGTTGCCAACAAACTCATAAACTGCCACAATAGAGAAATCCTATCTAATTCAGAATCTCAATCTCAACCCCAACAACAGCCAGAATATACACACTCACCCGGACGATCTGAAGAGGCACCGCTTCCACCAATGTCATCCATGTTCCAAACAAGCCAGCAGTACACCAGAGAAAACATCCTAGATGCCCTTCAAAACATATCTTCGATATTGAAGTATGCATGGACACGATGGGATGTTCGAACTCTATATGATGATTTCCAACAGTCGTCAAGCTCGATAAGATCGATTCTCTCCCTCCAATACAACGATAGATTCAACGCTACCTCCGCCCATTTACGACCTAGCTATTAGGGGCATTTTTTTTGTTTTCTAGACTTTTACCTCCCGGTTCAGGTACGCTTTCGCTGCAAGGGGATTTATTTTCGTGTATATCCCAGTTTCTATGTTTTAACATTCCGCCCCGTTCGCTGGTCGAAGAAAGGGGTGAGGTACGAGTTTCTTTGCATTTCGAAATCTAAAGCAGATATATAATATTTACTGAGGCGTGATTGCAAGTTTGATTTAATGCAAGCAATTTCCGGTCTATCAGCATTTTACCCTGCTCTAGCTTCTCTTTGGAGTCATTAAGCTCGTCATTATCAATTTGGTTCTTTGCTTAAGCGGGTACCTGTTTTTACGCCTCGTGGGAAGAACCCAATTCTCTATTAATTATTTGAACCAAGAGGAGTGGATTAGCTGATAAATATAACCAGGTCTTCCATACACTCAATTGAATTCGTTCGTTGCAACACAAACTGCAGAGTCTAGCTTTAAATCTCTCTAGGAATTGTCGACAGTTTCCAAATTCCAAATAGAATCTAGACGATCATAGCAATATGTCTATACTGTCATCGCTTGCCTCGTGAGCCTCCGCCGCGTTCATATCCCCATGGCTTGAAGTCGGTGAAATAGTGCGTGCTGCATGGCCTTGTCGCTTGCCACTCCCCTTACCAGCCTGACGGTCTTCAGGGAGCCTTCGCTTCAGGTTTTGCCGCTTCGTCACCCTAAAGTGCTTCGAGGGGTCGCTTTTTGTCTGCATGTTATCAGTCTTAAAACTCCACAGGACGATTGGATTAAGTCCACACAAACCTTGGTACTCAGCGACTTTTGCTGGCCTTGGACATTGTGAAATCCTTTAGTATAGTTTTGTGCCACTCGTGATTCTACAGACACATCCCCCTGCCCACCATTTGGAATACATTTCTCCTCCTGCAGCTGCCTAGCAGCTACAAGCTCTTCGAGCCGTTTGTCAACCTTAGGACAGTCTTCGTCAGACTCAATCAACCACGGGTATCCAATCTCCGCCACAAACGCAAGCCACTCAGCAGTCGTAAGAGGTCTCGGAGGACGAAGTCCCATCCATTCTGAAGCTGTAGCTCTTTTCATCGGATCCACCATCGCCATTGCAGCCTTCGAAGCACAATATTCCTCAAAAAATAGATCAAAATGGCCATCCGTCCAGTTCTCATAGCGGTATTTACGCGCCCGTTTATCAAATGTAGTTCTGGGGCGTGGAACCTTGTTCCACAGCGTCATGATGCCCTCTTTTCGCTTGTCATCGATACCCACTATATTCTTCTCTTTGATGAACTTGTTGAACTGCCATAATACTTCGAACTGTTTCGCAGTCAGCGGATGGCTGGCGTAATGGCAGTAGAATATAGTTGAGTTTGGGTTAGGGAGGTCGATATCTTGCTGTATCCCTGGGCCCGTCCGATTTCCTACTCCGACCCGGAGCTCGCGAAGGGGAATACCTCCCGCTCCTATCCCGATGGGACCGAAGAAGTGAATCCGTTTCGAAGAAAATAAGGCATGGGATGCTGGACGACTGACTGTTGAGATAACTTCGCTTTCTTCATCGGATGAACCTATCAGGTGGTGTGGGTTTACTCTCACTGCTATCTGGGAGCGGGAGCTGAATTCCATTCTTGGTACTAGGTATCGGTCGAATAGACTGTACTAGGAATGTAGCTGGAGAGGGAATATGAGAGGAAAGTTGATGTGAGGAGATATCTGACACTCATATTTTTATACCGACGAAAGCCAGCATAGGAGAGAAACAGTTAATAGACAGAGTGGTTAATTTAGCATCGGTTCAAAATTAACTATTATATGAATTGTGAAATATTTGTGATAGGTATGATATTGCTATGGTGTTTTGGGCACGTTGGCATTCACAATCACAAAGAGAGAGTACCTCAGGTATGAAGCAGCTGTCACAACACGATAGATTGAAGCTATAAAGACGCAGTTTTGATGAGAATTGCGCAGATATCAGTAAGCATATCCAAAGTGGTATGTGGGAAAGAGCTGCTTAATATGCTGCTAAGCTGGTGCCAAAGGAAGCATCCATACATCGAGCCTTTCCTTCCATTTCTAAACGGTGGAGCTATTGAAATTGATAGCACCGTGAAAGCAGTTAGTGGGCTGGTAAAGTCTGGCATGAAACCAGCGAATTGAAGATATAAACGAATGGTTTCGACGCGGATTTACCTACAGGAACAAGCGAAGAGATGCGCCGACATTCCGCCCACAGTCTGATTTCATTGGTATATATTATCTGGGTCCTCCTTGCCGTCCTAGTTATTGTCTTCGCGGTTCCTCAGGCGAGTGTGGCGCGCCATGTCCCCGAAACGTCGCAAGCTCAGGAGAAGATAACGGACGAGAGGCCCTCGAACGCCCAATTAGACCATATGGTGAAGCACGACATGCCGCCCAGATGGGCTACGTTGCCGGATCCACTTGCTGCAGAAGACGATTTGGATAGCATCGACGGACATAGCGATGATGATAGTGAAGGTGATAGAGAAAAAATAGAGACAAACCGCCTGCCATACGCACACGGTTTTAGAAGGGTATTAGGAGATCTCGAGACGTGTACAGACGATCTTTTCCCATCTATGGATAGAGGCGCTGGATGGGGATTTCAAATTAAGGGGCCCAAACTTAGAGCATGCAGGCAAGCGCTCTTCATGCTTCTGCGCTGGGCGAAAGGCCAAGGAAAACAATGGTCAGATACGACCATATCAGTTCCGGAAAGCGAGGAGGTAGTAAAAACGAAACGAGATTGGATGGAGGATACTCAGCAAAGACGCGCTCCACCAAGTGGTGATGACTGTCTTCAATGCCATCGAACCCCAGATCCTTACCGGCCGAACGATGGATTACAAACTCGATCCGCAGCCGATAAGAATGGAAGATTATCGAAGTGCCAGGAATCGGCATGCGATATTCCCGACCCAGCTACATTGTGCACGAACAAGAAGGGAATGCTGAAACCGGGAGTCGGCCATACATGCAAAATGTGCTTCCCGCAAAGAAATGATGATCTGATACTTCAGCATTGCCAGGACCGACAGAAAAGAGAGCGCCAGGTATTCTATATACTATGCGCGATGCTGATAACCGTAGGGGTTGCTGCCGGAGTCTTGACATACTTCCACAATGCACGGCAAAAATTGCGAAACCAATGCGATTTTATGCCGACAACTGAACATGATCTTCCAGCCGCCATGGCATTCAACGTGGTAAAAGTCCCGACACTAGGGGTTAAGCTGAAGAAACCGCTGCATGAGTCATGGGGTTCAATAATAGCGGCTTGCTTGAGAAGAAAGAAATCTTTATCTTTTGACGTTGAGAAACAGCCGTCATTGACGACAAAGAGCAGCCGAAAAAGCCTTGGGACACAAGTACTCTTGCCAACACCGACGCGCAATATAGCATCGCCGAAGCTGTCTGAACAGTTTACAACAGCAGCTTACAATGAGAGAGTAAGTGACATAAAGCCTCTAGGGGCCCGCACAACAAGCCTACAGGCGGATATGGTGCCAGTGGCACCTCGCGTTCGCAGCTTCAGTGTTCAAATTCCATTGCCGTCCTCGGCTATTGGTTCGTCATCCACAGACATTGATGGAATACGCCATGAGGCAAATTTAGCCCGTAGAGGACATTCCCGCAGAGCAGGTACAGGGTAGAAACAATATCCAGCAGTGAGATGCTTGGTTGGAAAGCGTCTTTTTTCCAGCGTTGTTTGGTGATTCTTGGCTGCATTTGGATAGCTCACGTGATGTAGGCAGATTGAGCTCCCAAAAAGGCTCAAATTGAGATATTTTCAACAGACCAAGAACTATCAATATAATGAACCAAGAAGTAGAATCTTTTGCCAGGGACACGCACCAGGCTCAAGAACCTTTCCTGACCGAGGCAAATCTTAAACCTTGCCAGGCAAAAATGGCAACATAAACTAGCTAAACAGGAAATGAAACGAACCCCTTTGTCCGCATGCATGTAGTAGCACAAAGGTCAAGAAAAAATCTGCTGATGATCAAAAAATACCCTGTTTTCTCTCAAAAACCCATTCATTGGATTTAAATCTCGAGTCTTCACAACCCCTTTGTCCTCTCATCGCTTCCCTTGATCCACTCATCCAACTTGGCCGCATCCCGGACTCTAACTCCAACCTTGAACGGTTTCGGATCAAGCGTCAAGGCAGTCTTATTATCGCTCGACTCAAGCGGGTCCAAGATGGGATCATCCTCACGGTTCTTCGCGGGCACGATTCTAAAGGCCGAGATAAGGCGGAGGAAGGCGGTGTAGAGTTCGCGGTTGGCGAGATGGGAGCCCGCGCACATCCTGCTTCCGGCCCCGTAGGCGTAATGGGGTGTTCCTGAGCCTTCGGACACGTCTAGGTAGCGCTCTGGTTGGAAGGAGGTTGGATCTTTGAAGTGTGTTTCGTCATAGTCGGCTGCGTAGGCGTTCTAAGAGGTAGTTTCATGTTAGCGTGATAACTACGGAGTATGATGTGAAGTATGCGGTGCTTGGTGAGGCATTATAATTCATGCAGAAATACTATATATAATGGATGTCGGATACTCACCATGAAAAAGGTAGTGCCGGCTGGAATGACAGCGTCCTTCCATTGGATATCCTTGATGCTGACGCGTGGAAGGCAGATTGGGATGACGGTCCAGAAGCGTAGGACTTCTTTAACGAAGGCGGTAATGTATGGTACTTTCTCTTCCATGAGGCATCTCTCCCATCCGTCTCCGTCAGGGTAGACTTTCATGATCTCCTCATAGGCTCGTTCTTGTATTTCTTGTCCGTGGGGGGATGATAGGTATGCGATTGCCATGATCAGGTTGCCGGGGACTGTATCAAGTCCGGCGGATACCATGGTTAGGCATATTGATTTAATCTCAGCTGCAATGTATACAGTCAGCATGCCATAATGGAGTAGAAACTGTTGTGTGGTTTGATAGCTTACCCTCGTTAAGTTTGGCCTCGGGATCCTTCAGGATATTACCGGTGATACACGGCTTATCGGTACCATTCGCAATGCGCTCACGCAGCATATCCAGAAGCAAGCTCAGATACTTATCTCTCCGTCCTCTAAACTCTTTGGCCTCGGAGTTGCGAGAAGGCCACAGCCGCAGCAACGGAATATAATCCTGCCAATTATTACTTGTGCTCCGGAAATTGCTGACTACCCGTTCAACATGGACGATTTCCTTCAACAGCTCATTATCGATGCTACCGTCAATGCGGATGCCGTAGTTGAGGGTAAGACTAGTATTTAGCGCAAATCTCTGAAAGTACGGGTTCGGGTCGACGTCGATCTGGCCCTGTTTGCTATCATTGAACATTTCCTTGATGCTCACGTTTGATTCTAGATCGATAATTGGCATGTATGATTGGGTGGCGGGACGGTTTAGAGCAGTTGCAGCGGCCTTGCGACGTCTCTTGCAAGACTCGTCCCATGGAGAGGTTCCAATGGTGAAACCCTGGGAGCTTGACACGACACTGTGGAAGGTATGTAGGGTAGGGCGTGATATCAAGGATGATTGGTGTGTTATCCATAGATGTTTTACGGAATCAAACGTATTTGCAAAGACAATCCTCTAAGGAATAGAAAAGGGGATATTAGATTAGGTACTGTCGACCTCGATGGTTTAGAAGGTCAGATACTTACGCGGTTCCCCAACCGGACTTGAAAGACTCCGCCATACTTCTTCACCCACCCAGCTGCCTTTTTGGCGTGACAGTCTCCTAGCTGAATGAGATTTCCAAACACTGGGATACCAGGAATTTCAGGGAGGTTTTTTATCTTAGGGATATCGGTTCTGCTCAGGTATTTGAGGAGAAGGTAGCCGAGTGCAACCAGGGCGATTCCCAGAGTCTGCAGCCCCATGATAACCTGGTATATAAAAAGAGAGATGTGATATAAAGATGGGTGTATGGTTATAGAACAGCAGCTACAGTATATAGCAAAAGGTGAAAGAAAATATCATGTCAAAGGGAATTGGTGATTCTGGCATCAGCATCGATATGGCATGGTATGATGGTATAAATATAATTATACCCCTTGCGGCTTTACCAGCCGGTTAAGCAAGGGAACAACCTTCGGCACATCGAGCGGAACGAGTTTATCCTGACCTCAACCAACTTCAACCGTGTCTATTCCGCACTGGAGAACCTCGTCGGGTATGTAAATGTCGAGTGCGGGGTCCGCGCTTAAAAAATATGCAGAATACGGAGGCAAATAAGTTGGGTATGGAGAATGTGTGTGGAGGAGAAGAGTTGCATCGAAACATCTCCAGTTATACGTGGACAAACAGGGAAGATGAGTGAGATGTATCAACTTCACGGCTTTCACCGGAGAGTGTAAAAAGTACATGGCAAATTGGTATTTTTGCCCTGCTTGATGCCTGTAACTCTGTACATTGTGTGTGCATATGGAAATGGACGTGTGGTGAAGGATCGCCCGCCTGTTAGCGCGCAGGCGGATCCACTAAGCCAGAAGAGGCAACCTGAGCTGGTGGTCAAACGGCGTGAAGTTCGACGCCAACCGCGGAAGTGCGGAATTCTTCCACATTCGGTCTGTTTGCCGACACGCATCGTCTCGCTTGTTGCCACTTCCGGGGAAGTTGGAAGTTCCGCACTTTTAGGCTGGGGAAAGTAAATTCTTCGTGTTGATATCAGTGAGTGACTGCTGGCTGACTGACTGATGGTTATACGTGTTGAACGTCTCACAGTTGGAATGTCCGCTGGGTATCAGTATAACCTCGACAGCCAGCTGGCGGTGGTGCAGGTGAAAGTGAATCCAGTACAGTTGACAGTCTCTTTTATCAAGACAAGATCAAGAAGTACGGAGTCATGTCAGTTATATATATACTCACAGGCGCTTTCTGTCTCCCATTTCTTTTTTTACATGACTTCAACCAAACTCCTGACTGGGATAGCGCACCGCTAGGCCTACAGCTCAAAGTATCCTGCTGCATGCCAAGTCACTCGAGCTGCTCTTCATTGGAGCCGATCAATTACAGCTGCAGATCTGGCAGCTGCACGAGAGTCGTGGCTACGACGTCTGGAGCATGTACTGTACATCCATACTACATACATACTTCTCTCCCATCATGCTACCCATACCCCGTATTCTGGAATGCCTTCTAACTAACCCTGTCCTCGTCGCGGGTCTGACGAACGACTTGACCGGGTATCCCTACTATATGACAGTTGGCCCTTCGCTTTCGCTTGCATGGACAGGCACACTTATATCGACTGCAATCCTCCAAAATGTCCCCAATCGCGAAGAAATCCGTTCGTTCGGAGCTTCGGTTTAAAAATTCACTTTTCTTCCTTGGGAAGAGAGCTTTCTTTCTTTCATTATTGGTTTTTTTCTCGGGTATATTCATCAATTACTTTGGATGAAACCGTTTGCTATAATCGTTTGAATATATGATCTTTGTGACTGGCTGATTTTTCTCCTCCTTTCGCCTGTCGCGATCAAAGTTTGGTTGCTGTCACCGAATATCGTTTGGTGAATGGCTGCAGCAAAAATCTTGACTGCTTTTGAGGAATAGATCTAAACGAGACTCGTTTGAGTGTCAGATATATTCATCCGATTGCTTATGAGTGGCGGTGTGGCCCTCTATAAAACACGAGCTCCACGAGACACTTCTGTGATAGTCTTCACACCCAACACTTACAATCGACATTCATCCAATCTACCAACACTAGATATCCTTGCTTTCTATTCCCGCGTTAACCCCTTGTTTCGCACTCGCGATCTATAAGCTTCCACCATGGCAGAAAAAGCAGACGGGATAGTGGTCGACAGCACTCTTAAAGAAAGCGAATCTTTAGAATCTGTCGACCCTGCGGCAGAGCGACGCCTTATCCTCAAGTGTGACTTGCACGTCGTGCCCATTCTCTTTTTCCTCTTCCTACTTTCATTCCTCGATCGCATCAACATCGGGAACGCCCGACTTATGGGCTTGGAGAAGGATCTTGATATGACCGGCCACGACTACAATATTGCACTGTTCATCTTTTTCATCCCATATATCCTTTGTGAAGTACCAAGCAATATCATTCTCAAGAAAGTCGCACCATCGACATGGTTAAGCGCGATTATCGCAGCCTGGGGTGGGTATCTATATATTTCCAGAGCCAACTCGGTCTCTATCTTGCTAATCTGCCTCCTCTAGGTGTAATCACCGTTTGTCAGGGGGTCACCCATAGTTTCGCTGGTCTCGTCGCATGTAGGTTTCTGCTCGGTGTTTTCGAGGCTGGTTTCGTTCCTGGTAGGTGAATTGCAACGCATCTTGCTACTACTATGCACTTGGGCTATATCTAATCTGGAGATCCAAAGGGTGCATATACCTTATCTCCATGTACTACCAACGTCATGAGCTTCAAAAACGAGTCAATCTATTCTTTTGCGCCAGCATTCTTGCCGGAGCCATTAGCGGAGTGAGTTTTGAGGTCCTTTCAAGATTTCCATTGGCCCTTTGCTCCCATCACACAATACTGACAAGAAGGTACAGTTCCTTGCATATGCTATTTCTGGAATGGCCGGCGTCGGCGGCTATAACTCATGGCGCTGGATCTTCATCCTCGAAGGACTCGTAACAATCGTCGTTGCCATAGTCTCGAAATTCATCATCGCAGATTGGCCCGAGACAGCCAAGTTCCTCAATGATGAAGAGCGAAAACTCCTCCTTGCGCGCCTTTCCGCTGATAACGGGGACGCAAAAATGAGCCGTCTAGATAAACCTGCCATGAAGCGTTGTTTCTCCGATATCAAAGTGTATCTCGGGTGAGTTACCCCCTGAAAACCACCTTTCACCTGGTTTCAACCTCTCACTTACCTGCTATGTATAGCATCCTAATGTACTTCGGTGTCGTAAACACCGGTTACGCATCTTCATTCTTCACCCCTACCATCCTGCACCAACTAGGCTGGACCGCCCTCCGAGCCCAAGTCATGAGCATCCCGATCTTCGTCGTCTCAACCGTCATCACCCTCTTCGTAGCCTTCTTCTCCGACCTCCTCAAGCACCGCTACGCATTCACAATCCTAGGCTGCCTCGTGGCAACAATCGGGTATGTAATCCTAATCTGCCAGGAACAAGTACCTGTGGGAGCCCGCTACTTTGCCGTCTTCGCAATCACGGCAGGCGGATACATCACTCAGCCCGTCACCATGGCATGGGTCAGCAATAACATGGCAGGCCACTATAAGCGCGCCATCGCCTCGTCGATGCAAATCGGCTTCGGAAACAGCGGTGGATTAGTCGCGAGCAATGTATTCATCAATGAAGAGGCTCCGTTATATCCCACTGGATTCGGGGTCAGTCTTGCCCTCATCTGGCTATGTGGAATATCCTGTACGGTCTTCCTTTTTGTTCTTAAGCGGGAGAATCAAATCCGCGACAAGGGCAAGAGGGATCACCGGCTTGAACTCCCGGAAGACGAGGTGGATAACTTAGGTGATGATCATCCTTCGTTCAGGTTCACGTATTGAACGGGATGTCTATCACCCACGGTTTGTTTGGGGTTGGCGTTTGGGGTATCATGGGAGGGCTGAGCGAGTGGCGTTGCATTTAGCTATCATGATTTGGAAAAAGGAGAGAGTGAAATAGTTAGCAAGCGAAGGATGATATTATGGGTAGCTTTTGATGCTGTTAGTTTTGATTTGATTCTACATAGGAAGTTCTCATCCAAAGTAAAGCACATGACAACCCAATATGCAATCTGTGTCATGTGCCCCAGATCGATCTCGACGTTCGACGCCAAGCCAAACTAACTTTCCCGAACAATCGCCAAGCAATCGGAAGCTTTCCCGCCACGGCGCGCCATCTCCATCCTCGCCCGAGCTCCTCCCATCATTCGACTTTCAGCGGATACAAAAAGCCAAGAGGCGAAAAAAAGGGGGAGGAAGAGATGGAGTGAAGATAGTTCGCAATTTATTTCTCAAAAGATGAACGAGACCTACGCACACCTCCTATAGTCACATATCAACACCTGCACGGACGAAACTACAGCATGAGCTTCTATCATAGCTATCCTTAATCCCGCCACTGAAGAAACCACACCATACGCAACAGGAAAGGAGCTACGCACGATTTCATTCCCAACGCGAGAGCTCGATATGGACCGAAGCTCTCACAGGGTCCTTAACCGAATCATCTCATCTCCATCACAGACACAGTCACAGGCTCAACCACCCTCGTCGCAATCGGCTTCATACCCATCCACACCAGCTTCACCACCAGTCGCAGCGGTCCAAACAGCCGCCACATCACCGTTGAAACTCCACCATCCACATATCCATTCACGAACACATTCACAGGCCCCCTCGCAACCGACGTCGCAGGCCCGGTCATACTCATACCTCCATTCCCAATCGTACTCGTCTTCCTCATCGCTAATGAGACGAATCTTCCGCCCCCTTTCCAGGAAGCGCACGGGAGACGGAGATGGGGACGAACGCCGCAATGAAAGCAGAAACAGTAACGGCAACGAAAAGGAAAAGGAAAAAGGAAAAGAGAAATCCAGATCCTCAACTCCGATATTCTCCTTCTCAAGAAGCGGTGGTGGCGGGAGTGGCAATCATCACACTAACGATATAAGTCACGGGTTGAATTCATTTTATAAGGATTATGACCAGGACAGAGACGTTGGTGGTGGTAGTGGTGGAGGAGGAAAATTCAAATTCCTCCATCTGAATAAAGCCCGGAGAATGAAGCTGGTTAGAAGGGGAGATGGAGGAGGCGGTGTTGATTATGATAATGCTACTCCCATTACCCCAACTACCAATACCAATCACAACCACAGCAGCAATGAAAATGGAAATGGAAATGGAAAGGGGAAGGATAAGGAAACCCCCAACACAAACGCCAACACCAATTTTGACGGTGGGAAAGACATAGACAGGCTACCCCATACTCGAATCCCGCTTACGCAGAGAAACATGGAGACTTTCCTGAGCGAGCTGGACGGGAGGAGGAGAAGGACTGGTGGTGGTGAGGATGTTTATAACCGACCTGCCGATACTGATGATTTGCTACTTCTCCTGGCTCATGATCGGGATAAGGTGGATGAGCTGAAGACGCTGCAGGCTAAGAAGAAGGATTCCATACTTGTTTGGTTGGAGGGTGTTTCATAGTTTTGGGCTGATATATATGGTATGTATGCATGTTGTATATATCTTTTGGGAGTTTCATTGGTACTTTTTGGGATGGTCAGGGATTGGAATCGGACGGCGGCGAAGCGGTGTTTTGCATTATTGTTATCATTATTTATTATTCTTCGGTTCTATACCCGACATAGCATAGTATGCATATCTAGATAAAAAAATCATATATGTCCCGACATTATTTAATTCATAGCTTGATCGAAATCCCCACCCAGGTCACCAGCACCCAAAAAGATAAACACCAAACAGTTAAGCAGAATACTCCAAACACCACTACAAGAGGTCATAAAAGGGCTAATGGCTGAGAAGGTCATGGACACTGATGCCAAACTTCCTTTGTCCACCATCATTGGATAATTCCTGCCACTTGGGCGGGTTAGTCGGTGGTCGACGGTCATTATTCAACATCAACAAAGCTGCAGTAGCTTCATGGTCCAGATTTGTGTCCCCACCCCAGTCAGGACGATGACTTGGGGCATTATGGGAGTGGAATGAGACTGCCTGTTGGGGCAATATCATGGGTGAGGGAGTGGTGGATGTTGTGACGGTGTGGATGCTATGTGTGCGGGTCTGGGGTTGGTCGGAGTGTTGAGAAACTTGACTACTACTGGGCAAAGGAAGGCTAGGGCTTGGAAGAACCATAGGTATCACGTCGAATGAAGCTCGAGAGCCGTATTCCTGCGGGCTTTCCAATGGAGATGCATTCGTGGAAGCACTATTTTGGATAGGGTCAAGGTCGGGGGAGACGGAGTATGATGAAGAGTCGCTTGCAAGGAGGTCACGTGGGGGAGGTGGTGCAGGCCACGACGGCGAGGCAGGGGTAGGAGTGGTCGAGTCCCTTTCGTTGTTTGCATTTTTCAAGTCGCTGATGCATTTTTCGAGATAGTTGACATATTCGATGCTGGCCTGCATAAAGAGTTAGCGGGGATATGGACGATCAAAGGATGACGAATATTGCGTGATAATTGACAACATACCTGTAATATGGCCAGCTTGTGCATTTCATGTCCCTGGCAAGCGGGAATCATGTCTTTGAGGGTTGCGAACTCCTGGTTCATTTTGGATCTTCTCCTTCTCTCGATAAGACTGTGTGCTGTTCTTCGCGCCATCTTCCGACCAGCAGCTGTGGTTGCGCTCTTCTCCTTCTTCTTCGACTGTGGAGAAGTAGTTGGGGATAGAGGCTCTTCAACTGCGTCTTTGGTTTTGTTGTTGGTGCGAGCAGTACGGGTAGTCTCTTGGGATTTTGGCTTAACCTGGATGATCTTGCGAGTTCGCGTTGGAGGAGGTGGAAGACTGAACTCTGCATATGATCTTTTAGAGCCAGATCTCTGACGAAGGTCTCGTGGGGAGGTAGCGCCAGCAGCAGTAGTAGTAGCAGAAGAAGAAGACTGGTTCTTGGAGTCTGGAGCATTCATGGCTGGAGAGGTTGGAGAGAGTAGATGACATGAACTCCCTGATGGAAATGAGATGGAGGAGCGCATGGCAGCAGGGGGTAGAGAGAAGTACGGTTCATCTATAGGAGGGACAGTCTTGTCCATAGCCATGATGTCTGTAGAGGAGGCAGGCGTAAGGGGTAACCTTGGCTTTGCCATTGTGAGTAGAAATAAAGAGTAGAGTTGATGAATGATGAATGGAGGCTGTCCCGCTGAGTATCTCCAGATATCCGGGAGAGTGATATCTTATATGTCTCCATGGCGAAGAAAAGTGTCGCGTGCTCGTGCTGCCAGTGATAGGCTGATAGGCTGTTTGCTCTGCGTCTTTCCTCCCGCACGAAGCTGTGGCCTCACATGCACCAGCCACCGCCTGTCATTGGCTGGAGGGTTATTTTGCTTGTCCAACACGTTCCAGAACGAAGAGCTGCTAGATCAACGAATTAAAATGCCCACACGAGCACACCAGCGCCCGATAGGAAGGTTGCATCGTGCTCTAGACTGATAATTCTACTCCGTATCGTCTGTGTGTTCGAACTTCGACTGTCTGTGTGTTGTGCTTTTGTTTTCTTTGTGCCTGTATCACGTGACATCTCCAGGAAGTCGTCCGAGATCTTCATCTATATCTCGAGAACATGTAACCCTCGCTCCATGCTAGAATATATAAGATACACCGGCTTCCCCGTTGAAGATTCAACCAACATTAAGTGAATACGTTCCTGTGCTCATTCCCGGTCAATTCTCATGGCGGTCCTTACCATGTCCACTTCTATCAGTAGCAGACTTTTTTTCCATTCTGAGGCTCGCTAGTCCTTGTTTTGCATTCCAGACCCTGAGGACAAAGATCCCATCCGTTACGCTCTTCTTGCCAGCATGGTGGAAGCGCTGGTGGATGCGTTCAATTGGATACTAGAACTTGGAATTCGTCGGGATAGGACAACAGACAGATCCGAACAGCGGAGTTTCAATTTCACGAGAGAAGAGGCCCCATCCTGGACTTCAAAGCCCCTGGCTTTCCGTGAATCTAGCTCCGACTACATGACGATGGAGCGACATTTCCTCAAAAGAAACATTAGAGCACCGAATGGGTACTTGTACACGGTATAGTACTCAAGATTTATAGAGTGAAAATTTTGAGTCCCTATCGTGGTTCGGTCAACCGGGGAGTGATGATTGTCCTATTAGCCTGTTAGTATTTCGTATTTGACCTGTAGCAGGAAACCTACCGAGTGTTCCCGGGAAGGAGGAAAGGTATTTGAACAAGCATTCAGTAATAATAATAATAATAACATAAAACTATATCCAACTATGGATTGGGCCGGCCAGTGGATCAGTGCTAATGTCAATATATAACTAGTGAAGGTATATATGTATGGGGGTGACCGTGCTCGTAAACTACAATCTCTCTGGACCAAACACGCGATCAAGAATCATCGTCCCCAGCTCGGCCTCGTCCCCCGGAGCCCCCTCCAGAACGTCGATACGATTCCCGGCCTGCCGCCCCAGCCAGTTGTTATGGTCGTTGTTATCGTCTTTATCGTCCTCTCGGCGTCTGCGAGTCCGTCGATCAATCACACACATCCCACGTGTCCATTGTCCCGTGGTTTCAACTCGCAAGTCTACTGGTGAGTCCTTGGTCGCTGTCCAGTGCGGAGAACTAGATGTTAGCGCATACCATATGCAGACCGGGTCGTGCAGGCTCATCAGCGTCTCTTCTCCCTGATGATCCGTATGTAACGATTCCAACTTGCTAAAGGAATGCTCGACAATAACCGATACCCACTGCGCCAGAGGCGACCCCGCAGCTTTAAGAGGTTCGATTCTCGTCCTAAAGTCGCGTGGTCTAAAGTTGTGAAGTCGAGTGATGTCGAGTGTCGCGAGTTTGACCTTGAGAGGGTTCTCTAGCGTTTCCGGTGCCCCCGTCTGGATGGAAGATGCTGGCGTGATCACCGGCATCGTGGTCGTCGGTCTCTGTGATGTGAGAGCATACACACGTGCTGCTGCGGCGGGGTCTGCAAACGTATTGAATTCAGCCCCCGGAGTAACCTATATCCATGCCCACCACCATCATCACTTAGTTACCGCTTCCCTGGGGGGACTAAGGTTGGGTCTCCTGTATACTAACATTTCCAGGGCTTTCAACACAACCTCCCATAACAACCACCTCCTTCACTCGCAAGAATGTCTCTAGGTCTTCTGCTGCTGCCAAAGCTAGGTTGGTCAGCGGACCCACAGCCACAATGGTTACTGTACCCGGGTCACTCTCTCCTAGGACTCTCAGAATCTCCTGATGGGCCAGCCTCCTCGACGCAGTAAACGAGCTATGGCTTCGCGCAGCTTCCTCCAATTCATGCACTGAAGCGATAGTGCCGCCTTCAGAGAGAGGTTCAAAAAGAGGTTCCCATGGAGTAGATGGCGAAAGATGAGGGAGCTGCCAAGGTATCAGACATGAGATCACAACTTAGAGTGGAGAGTATTTACCGTGGCATGAACATCACCCAATCCATCCATGCCGTCTAGCAAACAAGTCGCTATAAGCTTAATTCATGATTTATGCGATGGAGAGAATCTCCCAGGGGGTGTATTCTGACTCACGAAAATAGTCCGCCAGGACAGATTGGCTATCTAATGGCTCAGCTGCCCCAACAGCTATCATAGGCTTGCAAGCCTTTATACCCTCGAAGCCCTCTTCTTTGCCATTTTCACGCCGCCATTCAATCTCGCGCTCAATAACGTGAAACAGCGCCACAGCATTCCGGAGACAACTGTGAACCCGAACAGTGAGACGATATTTCCACAATATCAGAGTAGGCTCTCACATACCTCTTTACATCGATATTCCCAAAGGTCAAGGAGATGAGTGGAACCTCAATCTCTTCGGGACTCGACGAAAGCGCAAGTAGCAGCGCAAGAATGTCATCAACGCCCTAATAATTTTGCTGTTGGCCGGGACTCTTCTGCATCATCCGGAGATGAGAATAAAAAAGATAGACCCATGCATATACATAGGACAAGGGAAACGGATGGGTAGATCTTACAGGGTCGGTATCAATGATCACTCGACTTTTCTGGCCCATCTTCGCCAAGATAGTTGATGTTTTATACACTCAATGGTGAATATTCAGGGAATAATTGGATATAATTCTAGCTCCTCGCCTGTGTGTAAAGATATATATATTTCAATATATATAGCTTTATGCACGGAGAAAACACCCGATAGGAGGAACCCCGCCACTACTACAGGGCGCGCGGTTTCAGACGGCGAGCCCCGCGCTCATGTCTAAGGACCAAGATGCGGAGTAATGATCCCGCGTCCTGAATTTTTGCACATTAAGTCGATCTGTAGCGGATCGATACGCAAACTCTCGCAGTTATGATAAAAATAATACCTTTTTTTGAAGACAGGTTATTATCCCTAATACTAGAGACAAAGAGGTTGACGCAAGAGATTGTGGGTGCACGTGATCACACTGGCTCACAGAAACGCTTAGTTAAACCACGCTTGGTTGAATATCAGAAAGGTCAAGACGCAATTCAGAATGGGTAGCCTTCACTCAGAGATTCAGGAACCTCCTTAAGAACCCTCCATTCCCCAAGTAGACGAGATCACGCTTCGCATCCTTGCTCTCATAGACTTTCCAGCCTCTGCTTGCAATAGAGTCTGTCAACTCTTCATCATCCAACAAGTCCACACTAACAGTCTGGTCATCCTCCGCTCCATCTGGAAGCTGAACACTCTGATCCCACTCAAACATGTTATCCGGGTCCCAAACAGCCTTGATACGTCGTAGATCGTGACGATTTTCTCCAAAATATGCCCTCTCATACCCCTTCTTTGAGAGAGTCCCGTCCGGGAAGTTGATAAATGCAGCTTCCCCATTCAATGAAAAGGGTCGGAGTTCTCTCTTGACCTCTCCAAGGAATCCTCGCATGTCTCTTTCCATCCATTTATCTTCCCATTCTACCCTTGCGCAGCAATGGTACATGGCCTGGCGCCAGTAGAATGCTGAATCGGAAGGCTTCGGCTCCGCTGCTTTACCGCCTGAATGGATCCAAGTGGTCAGAAACGCAACTTTTTCTCCAGAGTAAAGACGGCGGAAGTCTTCCATCTTCTTCTTGATGGCGGTGGTGATCTTTTCAATGGCGGGTCTGTCGTTGGAGAAGACGAAGGAAGTATAGAGGCTATACGTCTTGTTGGTCGGGTAGGACCTGACGGTTTCCTCGGACCACTGAGCCTCGAGGGTCTCGTGGAGAAAACGGGTGGACTCTTCTTCCAGAGAACGTCGCTTGAATTGGGCTACTATTTCTGGGTATCTGAAATGCTTGTCCATCAGGTTGTCGAATTCCTGCTTGCCTCCATCGAAGTAAGTTAGGAATCGGATCCCGTCCCCTGTGTTTTGCCGAAGGTCACACAGCCATGTGCTGTCGATAGTGATTTTGGTGGGCCAATCCGCCGTGTAGAAATCGATCATTGTTGGAACCAATGAATCCATCTTCTCTGTGCTCGGGAACCATTGGTATCTCCCAGCAACTACGGTGCCGTCTTTATTCTGAAGCTGCGCGACGCTCAACTTCATGCTAACCAGAACACCGAAATTACCACCACCGGCACCACGTAGTGCCCAGAAGAGTTGGCCTTCCTTCGAGTCCCTGGCATGGTCTTTGTTGACTGTAACTCTCTCGCCGTCTGCAGTCACGACTGTCGCTTCCAACAGAGCGTCGCTGCCCATTCCGATGGTTCTCGTGAAGGGACCGAGGCCACCGCCCATGATGTAACCACCCACACCAACAGTCAAGCCTTTACTACCATTGACAATAAAACCGTTTCCCGCCTCCCCCTTATCGATTAGGGTCTTGTATACGTCACTCCATAGGCAGCCAGAATCCACCATGACGGTCTTGGAGTCCAGGTCGAGCGTGACATTTTTCATCCGCTTGAGGTCGAGAGAGATGCCTTGAGAAGCTGTGGAGTGCCCGGCAAAAGAATGGCCTCCACCTTTGATGGTGACTTTGAGCTTCCTCGACTTTGCTTCTTTGAGTACAGTTTCAACATGAGTGACGCTCTCAGGTTCAACAACACAATCTGGTCTTGAGAAGCGGAAGAGGAGGTTTGAGGTTGCCACGGAGTGTTCATACTGCTCTTCATTCTTTTTGTCATCTCCAGGCCTGAAGACTGGGATCTCTTTGGCGTTGAAGAGTTTGATAGCTTCATCCATGATGGTGTAATAAGTTTGGAAACGGTAGCTCGAATGGCTGGCTTTCAGACTCACAAAGGGAAGTAAGATGATCTCTCACAGTGCCTTGTCAAAGCTCATTACTTTGAAAAGAAGTTTTAGGTCGTTGGAATTTGTCCAGATATATATAGTAGTTAAGGCGGAGCGGATTGATTGCGGAGTGCATACTTGCCCGCACTCTGCTCACTACCTTCTTGGAAGAGTGTGGTAGTAGTGACGTGTAAATCCTCTACATATGCCCAATTCAACAAGGTGTGTCTTGACAAGGCAGGGTGCAATGCAATACGATCCAATATATTTAACAAGAACGCACTTCTCCCTCTTCAAGTCTTGTTAAAGATGTTGGATCGCGTTGCATTGCAGCCGGCGTTGAAAAGTCATGCCTTGTCGAGTTGGGCATACAAATTGGACAATCACCAATCCTGTCTACGGACTGGTCGGAATCATAATCCGAAGGTATAGAAAAGCGTTGTTGGGCAGTTCTTGGGCACGTCTCGATGAAGGTCATATGTACGCATGAACCAGGTGTGAATCTTGCTTTTCTTGACCTTTCTAAGTAGATAGGTGATGGCTGAACCAAGTCTCGCGAGTCCATGCCAGCAATGCTCAGGCAGGATATCAAGGTTGGCCGACCCTTTCTTGTAGAACAAAACCCAATTGAAGGCCTAATACCACGGGGCACTGGGACAGTCCCAGAATAATTGGCCTCTTTAAGGGCGGTGGTAAAGCAGATAGACACCCTCACTAGGAATGTTGAGAACCGCTCTTCCTTGCCGCTTCGGAAACGTCGAAGAATCGAGCTCGAAACATTAAAGATTCGTCTCTGGAGCGTGTTCTCAGAGGTGAAGAAGGTATAATCGAGGGGATCTGAGCGCAATGTGGAGCTAGATAATGATAAAAGTCCAGTTCCTTTGGCATACTGCTCAAGTCTGTCAAATTGTCATCGCATCAGTGGGTTGTTGCCGCAGTAGCTATTTCAGTGTTCGAGTATATTGTTTTGATCCTGATCGCGGTGCCATAAGTGATAGCCGTTCGATGAACACGAGGGAATCGAAGGGAGCATTGGTACCGGTGCTCCGCGGGTTTTATCCAGAGACGAAGGTGCTAGTGTCCACTTCGTCAACTAGGGAGTGACTAACATCTGATACCTCGAGCTTGACGTCAAGAAGGCCCTTAGCACAAAAGGCATGACCCCACGAGGTGACACGGACACTGACACAGCCTGTGGGCCAAGGTTTTAGTGTACGAAAGAACCTTGGACACTCCTCCTGTAAACCAGGGAGGTAAAACAAAGCCTCATTCTCTTATGTAGCACAAAATTGGGAGGCGCCGATTATCCCATTATCAACCCAGGGCAGGAATAGTCAGCAATTGCAATGACGATTCATGGGCTTCATTCTCCTTATCTCCATTCTCTCTAATTGGTCTAAGGTGATCAATGGGCCCGGAGAAAAGCGCAAAAATAAGTGGTATCTTCATGTAGGATTAACTTGCAAACCAACGATGAACCAACAGCCCCCAGTAAGATGTTCTGAGGAGCAGATAATCCTATCTTTGAGTTCACCAGGGGCCTTGTCCAGTAATCTCCATGATGGTATTCATATCAAGCAACCTCCTAGCTCTGCATCTCTTCCAACCACAGAATAATTGGTAGTGAAAATCTGAGATGTATTGGTTCGGTACTCCTCTGTGACTTGTCACTGCCTGTTAAATAGCATTGTAGACATGAAGAATGAAGAAGATCATGGAAATATCACCATATGGCCTTTCCAGCAGGCTTGGTCATAGAAAGATTCATTTGAGGTGAGAAGACCGCAGGAGACCAGATGCCCGATCTGGCAATCTCCTGATCATGTGATACAGGGTCTGAGCTTGGGGATATTTGCACATCTTTGGTTCAAGCGTCGGTGGCTTCTAGAATAATTTTAAAGGACGGCATAATAAAGAAAAAAGAGCAGGGGGTGTCATTGCCGACTGGTAGGTACCACCGCTATTATTACTATTGCATTTCATACAAGGTTCTCGGACCTCAAAATCATAGAAAGATTGGCCGAAGGACACGTTGACATTTACCAAGAGTGAGATCTCTGCGGCTTTCCCCGCCGGCTCGTTTGTCGAGTCCAGCATCGCAACATGTCATGATCCATGTGGCAAGCATGCTCAATATCTGCAGAGTCTGGAGATGGCTGGCTGCTGATTACCTGCCGAGTTTGGAGTACCTTGTGCATAACAGCGGTTGCCCCTGACATACTGGAGACCAACCGGACTTGCGATGTTGTATGTATATGTATGTATTTTAGTATACGGAGTATGCATAGCCATCTCCGTTGAACATTGGCTTTAAATTAATTATCCATTTCCCTTTCAGAAGTCCCAAGAGGTGACTGTGACAGCCAAGAGAGCACCAAGAGAACACCACCACCAACCGTTACTTGTGGCCTCAATGTTCTCGTCTTTTGATGTTATGAGGGGCTTTGTTAACTTCTCTCCACACACTCGAGCTATATAGACAGTGGGTCTTGTAAGCTGGTTACTTACAATACACGCTTTTATTGGGGAAATGTCACGGGACTCGGCATCTAATTGGTAGATACCTCTCTATCTTTCGCCTGGCTGAGGTAAGTGTAAATACCGGTAAAATACAGGAAACCTGGCCTCTCTTCTCCCTTTGCCGTTCTTGTTCGGGCGACGCCAACCAAAACCGTTAAACCTCAATCTCAACTTCTTGAGACTCGGCCAGACTTGCAATAAAACTGATCACCTCGAAACAATTCCTCACAACCCTCTGCCGAATAGCTGGAGATTCTTACCAAATCCAAGTCCTACCATTCTCTGTTCGAGTCCTATGGTCCCTGTCAACCAAGGATTGCTACCTCCTGCTTCTCCTCCTGCCTTTTAGTTGGGGTCAAGAGCGTCATCGTTCTGGGATACCGCTTCAGGACTCCTTTGCGACCCTCTCTCATCCTCATCTCAAAGCAACAAGGATAATGTGATTCTCCTGATAAACTGCAGTAACTGTGTGATCTCTGGTATGTGCTAGATATTCAACCTCTTTTCCTCTTTGTCTGGAATGCTTGCTGACGGCTTCTCCCTTGCATGAACGAGCAGTAGCAACCGATCAAACCTCGTCCCATTTCTCACCCTTCCTCTTCTTTTCTCCTCACTCTATCCTCAATTCTTCTTCACCAATCTCCTGTATCCTCACCTTGTGACTTTATAGCCATTCACCGTAACTTAAAAGGCATCGATCACTTTCTTTGCTAGTACAACTAGTTCGCTTTCCCAACAGCATCACGCCGAGAGCTCTTTCAGATACAAGTGAAAATGAATCCCTATCTCAGTTGGGCTATACTTTTGTTTGTTGCCGGTGGTCTGGGTCTGTACTACCGCAAAGATACCTCGCCGAGAGGAAGGACAGGCCCGGCCAAACCACTTCACGACAAAAGTGAACAGGCTGCTACAACCAAAAAGATAAAACGCAAGCCAAGAAAGCAACCCGACAACTCAAGCAGTGAAGGAAGTGCTGCTCCATCCACAACTAAGCAAGATACCACCTCACCAGCACCGACTGTGGGTGCCACTCCTTCCAACGGCACTCCCAAAGCCGAAGTCGATAACTATGAGTTCGCTCGACAATTCTCCAAGGCTCGCAATGGGGATATTATGACTGGGAAGGCTAAAACTTCATCCAAGTCACCTCGTGTGCAGCCACCGAAAGCTGCCGCGCGCCCTCTGAGTAGTGAACGCGTTGATTTGGAGCATGAACGCTCCGCATCAATCAGCGCTTCATCAACTACTGGAGCAGATGCGGATGACGACCTGTCACCCATCTCATCACCTGCAGCTAAACCCAAAGCATCTACCGCAGGCGACATTTCAGATATGCTTGAAGCTCCTCCAACGGGGCCAGGCGTTCTTCGTCTCACTGGTTCATTGGAGGACCAGACCAAGAAAAAGAAGAAGCCTGAAGCTTTCAAATCAGTGGAAACAAAGAAACAACGCCAACAGCGGATCAAGAGGGAGAATACTAGACAGATGGTGCAAGAGGCAGAGGCTCAGCGGAAAGAGCTATTAGAGAAACAGCTCCATACCTCTAGAAGTCATGAAAGGCAAGAGAAAGCGAAGTCGAAAAGCAAATCTCAGACACCAAATGTGTGGGCTTCGGGCACTCCAGCACAGGCTGCCAATGGTGTTTCCAAGCCATCCACCATGCTGCTCGATACCTTCGAACCCGAAAAAAAACCAGCTAAGCCTTCGGGATCCGAGAATGTCGCACCCTCGTCCAACCAAGCAAGCTCTGGAAAGAAAAACCACGCGGCTTCTAAATCTGCCGCGGAAAATTGGGCAGACAACCTCCCATCTGAGGAGGAGCAGATACGGATCCTCAACGCCATGAGCAGTGAAAATGAGTGGACCACAGTCTCTAGCCGTAAGAAAGAGAAGCGACAGGCAGCCAACAGCGACACAAGTTCCGAAGTTTTATAGCAAGACTGACACACGAAGAAGAATACCTTTAAAGTTCCTCCCTTTTAAAACGGGGCTATACCCGAACACCTACATCTAAACCGTGAGCCACCAATGCATGACCTTATACATCACTTGAAGGCCTCCTGCTACAGCCGCAAGTTTCAGGATCCAGAATACAGGTTCTCTCATACCTTTCTCAGGGGGTTTCGGCGCTATGCGTATCTCTTACTGCTTGGCATCATCATTCTTCGTTCTCTCTCAAATTTCTCTTCTGCGGGTTGGGCATTTTGCTGAGGCTAACCATGTTCTTCTCCATCTTTCTTTTCTCATTCTTTTTTAACCTCAGGCTTCCAGTCCATTAGCTTTCTTTTGCCCTTACAAAAGGATTACCTGCATATCAGCTCTAAACATCGCCGCCTCCCTCCCTCCTATCTCTAACTTAAACACGCGAGTTTCTGCCGCCAGTTCCCCCCTAGCGATTATAACCTCTTCATCTGGTGCCATCCCTTTTTGTGTATTTTTTCCCGCTTGTATTTTTGCTTCGCGTGCGCGTCTTTATTTTGATCACCTCTGTCTTCCCACCACTCATCAGGCTCCTTCATCTAAGCATTGTGCTGTGTGTATGTATAACACTACTCTCTCTCATTAGCCCAAAGATCAAAACTTAGCTTCCAGTTGAAATATACACTTGGGCCCTCGTTTGCCTTTGCTCTCGCTTTTAGTAAACTGTAACCTCCATTACCTGGTTCTCACGGCAAGTTAGATAGTATGCTCTTCAACCGGTCCGTAATCCATCTTGCCGGGATTTCGAGACAAGGGTTGTGATTTTCCACCCAGCAGACTGCGGCATGCAAGGATACGAGGGAGACAACCAAGACTCCAGAAGACTGCGGAACATCGTCACATCGTCAACATGCAGAATGTCAAGCATAGGCATATGTATGTATGTCTTGACCTTCAACTACAATAGAGTGATAGTTGAATATCTGTCCACTGGTATCCTTCGCATTTCCACTTCTCTTTCATACATACGCCATTTACCATCTTCATCTGCTACTCTCTTTGAGTGCCTGTTTGTAGTGGATCCCGTGATCGACCGCGAGAAAGGTACGTCTTGGCAACTATACCGTATCGGATCTCGGGCTTGGCGTCCAATCCAAGCGTTTATCGCATCGTGGCCTGTTTGTGCTTTTGGCCTTGACGAACTACTTCTTCCCTCTTCACGCTTTCTTCTTCACAACCCGCCTCTTTTCTTTCTCTTGGGATCTCGTATTCTTCCTCTATCTCTTCTTTGCGGTTGATTCCTTTTCTTCTTCCTCTTTCCCAACTTCCGCTTGGGCTGTTGATCAATCAACCAATATCCGGCTGCGTTTCTCTTCTCCCGCCACGCTGTCTACTTGCAGCTCTCTAGGTCGAGTCCAAGTCGTACCTTTAAGAGCGAAACAGCGAAAGGGATAGCTCGACTTGCCCATCTTCTGACTCCCACCCACCGAATCATACGAATTGAACATCCGGTTGGGTCTCGAGGATTCAATTCCTAAACACCTCCCACCAGCCCACTGACCGACGGTAAACGCTCAAAGGTCACCAGTCTTGCAAGATGGCCCAAATTCGAGGAACAGCGGGGTATAACCTGGGACATGGCAATCCATTCGTCGGCCCCGGCCGGGCTGATGCCACCAGTGACCCTAGTCCGTTGGACGCAATTCGAGAACAGACGAGCAAAATTGAGGATTGGCTGGATACCCTCTCCCACCCACTAAAACCGTACGTCTCTTGAGTTCACGGTTCAATTGGGATATCTATAGCAGTCTGCTAATGATTTCATGTGTTTAGATATCTCCCCGCCATTGGAAGATTCTTGATCGTCGTCACATTCTTGGAGGATTCGTTGCGCATCTTCACACAGTGGGGCCCCCAACTTACATACCTCAATGAATACAGACACAGTATGTTGTAATCACTCATCCGGGGATACTCGGGAAACCGAAAAGCTATTTCTTGAATGCTGACCACATTCAACTCGTTTCTAGTGCCCTGGGGTCTCAACCACTTCTTCCTTGCAGCCAATGTTGTTGCCATGTTATCATGCTCCGTCCTTGTCATCGCGCGAAAACACAGTGAATACGCGGTTGCCGGTCTCCTCGGCGTTGTCGTCTCCCAGGCACTCGGCTATGGACTCTTGATTGATTTGACCTTCATCGTTCGCAACCTCAGTGTCATCGGAGGACTGCTTATGGTTCTTTCCGATTCGTGGGTTCGCAAGAAGTTCATGCCCGCCGGTCTACCCCAGCTTGAGGAGAAGGATCGCAAGATGTACATCCAGCTAGCTGGAAGAGTTTTGTTGATCTTCCTCTTCGTCGGCTTCGTTTTCTCTGGCGAATGGTCTTTCTGGAGAATATTCGTCAGTTTCCTCGGACTTATTGCCTGTGTCATGGTCGTCGTTGGATTCAAGGCAAAGTGGAGTGCTATCATACTGGTTGTTTTGCTGAGCATTTTCAACGTGTTTGTCAACAACTTCTGGACGGTAAGTTCACACGCTCTATACATCCATACCCAGGGGGAGAAGTCCAGCTCTAACTGCTTAAACAGCTCCACTCCCACCATCCTCAAAAGGATTTCGCAAAATACGACTTCTTCCAAATCCTTTCTATTGTGTAAGTGTGGCCATTTTGCAGACGTGGTGTTTTATACGTGTGAAAACTAACACCGGGACCAACTCTAGTGGCGGTCTCCTCCTCCTCGTCAACATGGGACCAGGACAAATCAGCATGGACGAGAAGAAGAAAGTGTACTAAAAAAGAGCAAGCAAACACATGAACCATTCCAAAAGAACCCCCAATACCATGATTGTGAAGGATGAAGCGAAATCCACACTAAAATCCCAGCCATGTTATACGCTTTTTTTTTTCTACATCTCTTTTTTGATTTCTGATTTCCTTCCTGTTTCCTCTTCCTCTCTTGGATATTCTGGAATCCCCCTTTTTTTAGGTGCATTTTTTGTTTGAAACACTACATACATCTGTTCACACACACGGTCCATACAAGGGTATTTTCTTCTTTTTCTCCTTCTCAATTCCCAGTCGACCGACCTTAGCTAGTCTGATTTTTTGTCATGCTAGTATACTCTTCTATCTATTCTTTGCTGTGCTAGACATGGCCATCTCTCTCTCTCTCTTTCTCTTTCTCTTCTCCATACCCTCCAATCAATCCATCTCTGACCGATGTACCCTGACCAATATGTGCATAACCGGTCCTTGTTGTTGTTGTCTACTATACCAAACAAGCAAATTTGAAGCAAGCAAGCAAGCAGCCAAAAACACAGATTCTTGTCGTTCCCTTCATATCCTCATTTTCAATCATTTTTCCGGGGTCTTTCTTTTTCTTTTCTTATTTGTCTCTATTAGCTCAACATCTATCACATCACTATATCCTTTTTTTCTTTCCTTCATTTCCATATATCTATCTCTCTTTCACATTGACGGAGGGGAGGTATGGTAATGATGTCCAATCTACCATGCATAGTAGTGTTAGCTACATGCGCATTTTTCATCCTCGAAACCGTTTCTTCTCTTCGAAATCATTGAGATAGTAAGGTTGTTTTCATTCAAACTAGCAGCAAGGTGGATGGGTGGAGGAAGTGTATGCAGGTGGTACATTTTAATACCTTCATTTCCACAAGGGAGGAGGGAAGTGGCTTGGAAAGGTTCCATACAGGTAATGTCTACATTATATACAATATAGAGTGGCGGTACTAATATTTTCGGCATGATCGGGTTAAAGGGAGATATAAATTTGAATCTTAACTTATTTTTTTGTCTCTATTTCCGTTAGGACAGACTAAAGTAATATGTAACTAATACTTATGTATGCTGGCTTTGACGAAAGCAAAAAACCGAATGCAGATGAAGTTCTCAGAACAATGCTATTTTTGATTTTGAATAAAGGAAAAAAAAAAGAACGTGAATGCAGCTTCCCGAGATACGAGGGGGGAAGGAAGGGGAAGGGAGACGGATTATAGCGCTGGGATAACTAGGGTGTGGTTGGAAGTGGTGTATGTATGGAGTAGATGTGAATTTCGAGAATAGGGCACGGTGCAATGAGATTGAATGGGGATGTTGAGCTCCAGAGACAACGAAGGAATGCGATAAGATAGTACTCGGGTGCGAGAGTCGAGTTAGGGAATTATAGGGTATTCGAGCCGGCGAAATGTAGGCGCTAAGCGGAGAGAAAGAGATAGAGGTAGAGGGGGAGCGGAGCTTAAAAATTCATACTCCATCTATAGGGTCGGATACGATGGAGCTGTGAGATATCATCACTAGCGATACCGTCATGGTCGTCGTGTATGTTGACGCTATAGGTTTGTGTGAAGTCTAGATCCCAGAGACTTGTGGGTGTAGCTGGGTGAAAGGCCTTTCCACTATCAAGGGTTCCATTGGAGGAAGGGCGGTCTGCGGCGGCGGTGATTTCTCGTTTATCTGTATGCGGATGGTGGTTGAGCTTAGATTCTGGGGATCGTACTGTAATAGTCGAAGGGGAATTTGATCGGGAATTGAGTGGTGAGGGAGGCGGTTTTTGATAGAGGTCGTCTCGACCCTCCAGGGTGTAAGTTATAGGTGGAGAGATGGAAGCGATGGTAGTAGGTGATGGTGAGTGGGATCTGAGGCTTGCTTCTTCTCTTGCGGTTGATTCAATGTATGCCATTGGTAGTGGTGGGAAATATGACCCTGCGTCGAGTTTCGGCCTTCGTTGGGCGGAGGGGGAGGTTTTATCTTCAGGTTCTGTTGTAACTTCTGGCAGGTCGGGACTTGTATTCGTTTGTGGGCTACACTTCCCTGTGCTCGAAGAGGTAGATCGGATAGGGCGAGTCGACACCCTTGGGATGCTCTTGGGGCTTCCGATTCGGCTGCGTTGGGACGGCTCATATCTAACCTTGCCCTCCATCACCTTGGCGCTTGGAGGAGGCTGTAGCATCCATCGTGTCTCCTCTCTCGTTGTCGGTCCACACACGACAGGCGGATGTAAATCGTTTACCTCGGGAACTCGAGGCACATAGTATTTTGAGGAACCTGCCGTATCTGCCCTAGCACGACCAGATAGTCCCACAGACGACCCCTTGACCTCGATTCCCCATAGGATCTCATCCTCCCGCTGGTATCGAAACCTATTCCATCGGTCGCTTAATGGGTTCCTCGACCCATCTTTATCCTTATCCCTTTTCGGCGAAGCAACCTCACCATCCAACTTCATCGGCGACGAGTCGCTACTCGGTGCGTCCAGCGATGTAAGATTGCGCTGGCTTTCCGCACGAACAGTTCCATTTCTAACGGCCTTTCGCGACGGCGGACCGGGACCCAAGGCGATTTCCTCACTCCAGTAAGCATTTGTGCTAAAAGCAACTGGCTGGTGAAAGAAAACCGGCTGATCGGTGACCAGGGCGTCTCTGCTTGGATCACGGGCTATCCTGGAGGCATCCTTCTTCCTCTTCCTTCGATCAGTGTACTGTGCGCAAGGAGTGCAAGCTGCGTAGTAGAATACGGCAGATTGGGCACCTCTAAAGAGCCACATCCCCGGAGCCAGATCCAGATGTAAACAGACAAAGAGTCGAGGGACTTGGCTGCCCGTCAATCCGTCGTCCGAATTGAAGTAGTCGAGAAAGCCTGGACATTGAGATCACCACACATCTGGAGTTGCCTTGTCCGTCCAACGATGGAGAGAGAGACTGTGTGAGAGCGAATAGCGAGCCGTTTTCTATTTTTTCCACCGTTTACTATAGGATAATGTCGGTCCTGAGTGATTTAACCTGCATGCGTGTTAACTTGGCGATCAAACAGCCAAACTCTCTGCTTGCGATCCCCACTTGGAACGGGCGAACAGGTGCGAGCCTTCCCAGGTCGAAAAGCGCAAGCCAGTCGTGTTGGTAAGTCGAGAAAGAAAAAAAGGATTCAGTTCATGCCTCGCGCAGAATGAAATGAAAGCGACTCAATTGCAAGTGGAAGAAGAGAGAAAGAGGTTGGTGGTTTGCTTGGGTTACGTCGAGTCTGGGGGGTCCCGCCTAACGTTCCCCTTCGGCCATGTGGTGCCCCAGCCGTGCCCCTTTTTTGCCGCCCGTATTATTTAAATCACCCCAAAGACGAAACACGACCTTTTCGTGTCTTTCTTTATATATCTCGTACGAGGTCGGGCACAAGAAAATAGACAGCGAAAGAGCAGAAATGCCTGGGCGAAACAACGATATTTTATTATTTGGGTCGTAGGTAAAACGGTAACATGGTAGCACGCCACCCAATTCAAGCCGAACCAGCAAAACAAAAAGACATAAAAATTTGGCCAATTCGAAACCGTATCCCGCAAACTCCACACTTGTTTTGGCTGCTCGGTTGCGGTTTTATGGCGGTTGTTGCGGTGTGGATTCTATCAGCGACGCAGCAAAAACGTAAAGCCCTGTCCTTCTCTCTCTCCTTTGTGCCGGTGATGCTGTTGAAAAGCCGCGTTCAGTCCTCGCGGCTGTCCACCAATATCGTGCAGAATCCACGATGTAATATCACCGATATCCCAGAAGTCACCATGGATTGATTGCAATCGAAAATCCACTCAGCCCGCCCATAACCCACCATCACAACCTCCTCCTCCCCTTCCCCTCGCATCCCTCGCACGATATCCGATCTTCCCTCCCCCTTCCCCCACACCGCCGTAGAAAGCGCTTCTTGTATATAGTCGACTTTTTTAGTTTTTGCCGTCCCTTAAACCCAAGAGGGGAACCACCATATTCGAAGCTGCGTGCGATAAATGCAAAAATGTATCGGGTATCAAGAGGAAGAAAAGGAAAGGGAAAAAAGGGAAGTTCCAAAATAAAGCCAGTATTCCTTCTCCTCCTCATACATTCTTCGTATTCTTCACCACTTCTCCCTTGACTTTCGACCAGTCGATCTTCCCATCTACATCCTCGTCCACCTCGCCGCAGACAACTACATTATCGCCTCGAATCAAGTATAGTCCATGATCAACCTCCGAGCTGGGCTCTGAATCGTCCGGTGTCCGTATTATCCGCTCAATGGTATTTGCCAGGACCAGATTGGTGAGTTGGTCTGTGGAGAGGAGGGTTCCTACCAGCGTGCGGCCGTCAACCGTCAGAACGAGGATTTTCTCTATACGCCACGAAGATTTTTCGTTAGTAGTGGAACATAAACCTGTAGCTTGGGCAGTTTGACGCACTATTTATATAAGACTGGAGAGACATTGTGTATTTTGCGAAGAGCTGTAGAGAGTTTGGTCCTCGGAGTGTGGATGTAGGCTAGGAGATTCGATCACTGATCGTTACAACACGACACGATGTGGACGGCGACAAGAGCTGTAGAGGGATAAAAGGCTCGCGAGACGAAGAAAGACAAATTCAAATAGCAGCTCTTAAAGATTCAAGCTCGTCCAAGTCGAACTCTCGAAATAATGAAGAAGCTTGAAAAATAAATAACACAAGCTTCATCCTGTTGCTGAGTCAGCAGTTTTTTGGAGGAGTCAATTGAATAGTTCACATTTCATCCCGAAGAGCTTGGGGAATGGGTTTGGATACTAGCACCAGGGGAGGATTTGCGGGAGTAGACGTGTATAGAGCAAAATCTACAGCGCCAGCACTAGATCCAGAAAGAAAAGTGTGAAGTAAAATGCCTAGCCGTTTCATATAATATACTACAATTTGCGCCTTAAAGAGAACCAAACAATGCAACCGTGACCTATGAGGTTAAAGACGCCAAATCAAGTGGAACACTACTACCCCTACCGGCCCTATACAGTTTGCGACCACCTCGAAGCTCTCGTGGTTTTGGAAGCAGATCGTCGCCCTGGAATTTAAACCGCGGGTCCTCGACTCTATATTTCCCCCCTGAACCCTTACCTGATGGTCTTTGCGCATGCCGCTGTGAGCCTCCATTACTGAGTGTGTAGGAGCTTGGATCGAGCATGGATCGGACTGGGGGGTTATGCGTAGGTGCACCTTGCTGTTGGTGGTCTGAATAAGATGACGGGCGGGATGTGAGTGGTGTGGAAACCAGGGATGAGGTTCTTGCAGAGGATGGTGGGGACCCGGGAGGAGGCGGTGGGTGTGATGGTGCTCCTGAGTATACGTTGCGGGCTGCCTGCATTGCAACCGATGCAGCTTGGGCACCGTTGGCTACCGGAGCACCGCCGGATGGAGGGGGCGGGGGCGGAGGTGGAGTTGATCGTGTAGGCGGTCGAGGAGCTGAAGATGTTGGCGGAGGTGGAGGGGCTGAGGAAGGGGCGTAGGCTGAAGATGTATTTGGAGCAGTAGGGGGTGGAGGTGGCGGCGGTGCCGCGAGCGGTGCTGAGACTTTCCGAGATGCAGAAGGTGTAGGAGGGGGAGGGGGAGCTTTCACTGCACCCGGTACCGGCGGTGGTGCACGGGGAGGTGGTATATCTGGAGCAGACTTTGTTGAGTTGATAGAAATCGATGAAGACGGTCTTTGTGATGGTCGTGGCGGAGGTTTTCGAAGGTTGGCGACTAACGGATTGACAGCTGGAGGAGTAGGGGCATCTGATGAAGGTCGGGGTGGAGGGCGTCCAGCAGGAGTCTTCGTAATGGTCGGAGGTTTAGGAGCAGCGCCGGTAGGAAGAGATGGCCTCGCCGCTTCCGATTCCGAAAGATAAGAAGCATTTGAACTAGCCCCTGTGTCTATTCCACCCCGCTTCTTCAATTTCGGCATTCCGCCCGCAAATAATCCACCCAGCTGAGGAGCAGATGGTACACCGTCATCTGCCCCGGACTGGTCTCGACCGCCGTCACTATCGCTTCGATTCCTGTTTGAACCACCTGGAACCGGAGGAGCTAACCCAGACGGAGGCTTGGGCATGCCTGGAACCGGAGGCGCTCCGGCTCTTGGGGGAGCAGCAGAGCCTCCAGATTCCTTTCCAACCAACGGAGCAGATCTATCATTCGTCACTGTCTTTTTCAGTCGGGCACCCTTCGTGATATCTGACAAAAGTGCTCCCTAGATTACAGTTAGCAGGAAGCTCAAAATTGCTTGAAAGAATATTGAAATTACGCACCCGGTCCTTTGCTACAGTCTTAGGAGGCGCACTTGGAAGGCCTCCAGGAGGTGGAGGGGGAGGAGGAGGGCCGCCACCAAACCCAGGCATTGGCGGCGGCGGAGGAGGAGGTGGTGGAGGAGGAGGCATGCTGCCTGATGGGTGGAAGGTTGATTGTTGGCTGTACCAGCGGCCACAGAGAGGAAGCTCTATCTTTAGTAATGACTTGTATATTAAACCGAGTATGCCTCCATGTAAAGGAGAAGTCGTGAGGTGTTGATGCCTAGACGAAGGGCAAAAGTGTCACCAAGATCGATAAAGAAGCGCGATGATGAAGTGTGGCGGTGCGTCAGCCTTGGATTATCTAATTCTTCCATCCTCATCACCAGAACAATCATTTGCCCAAGTACTCACGACGAGGCAAGAAAAAGAACAAGACACGCTTGAATAGGGCCAATTCACAGTATGAAGCGCATTGCATTTCAAGCGCGGCGGAGAGCTCCTGGCTCAGTATGTCAATTCTGCGAATATTCGACATTTTCTCGCTCACACTCAATATCTCCCTTGACGCCGCTCTCGTATACAAATACCTCCGGACTGTCTCCTGCTTACCGTCAAGCTCCCTTTCGCTCACGATATGGCTTCTCCCGTCGCGCCGCTTCGACTTTGGCAGAGGGAAAGAGTGAAATTGATCCCAATTCCACACTAAAAGATATCCTTTCCGAATCTCACTCCATAATAGCAGCCCCCTCGCTGCCCTCCGAAGAAGCGGTTGTCGGACTACTTGAAAAAAGCAGTGATGTCGTTGACATTGCCCTTTCAAACACTCGTACAGGCTCAAGGGGGGACCGAGAATACGAGACATCATCCATCCTAGATCTGAACGAGGAACGATCAAAATCTTCAAAGCCTACGGAGGAGGATAGTACACCAGAGAAGAACTTCCAGCTCAGGACCACGGCGGCTGTGTCCTCGATGCTAAACGAGCTGCTACGCGATCCAAAAATATTCATCTCGCCCGCGGTATTAGAGAAATATACAACAATCCAATGCCGGCTAGGCACCATCGACCACATCCCAGAGATATTTTCCCTATACGCCAACAAGCCAACACCACAATCCAGCGGTTCCAAGATAACATTTCGCAAGCCGAATCCAAAGAGCCCCCAAAATGCAATCCCAGTCGATCTCTCTAATATGGCTCTCCAAACAGCTATCGCGCAGAAAAACCTCTCCCTTGCCCTCGCCATAGTCGACACCGCATTTTGTACGCCCGCTTATTACCGATCGAAGCTGTTGCGCAAAGCAGCTATACCCGCTGCTGGATTCGCTGCGACTCCTCCCGCTGCATACGTAGCCGCTTCCTACATTTCCACTTTACAGACTGCAATGGATCCCTCTACGTTAACGTGGGTCTCCTTCTCCGCCATCCTCGCCTATGTTACCTTTACTGCGTCGGTCGGTTTGGTGGCTATTACAACTGCCAATGACCAGATGCAGCGTGTTGTATGGCTACCGGGAACGCCGCTGCGGAACAGATGGCTCAGGGAAGAGGAGCGAAGATCCCTGGATCAGATAGCTGTTGCGTGGGGATTTAAAGAAATTGAATTGCGGGGAGAAGAGCAAGGTGAAGAATGGGAGAACCTGCGGGAACTACTTGGCCTAAGAGGGATGATCCTTGACAAGTCCAGCTTGATGGAAGGAATGGAGTGACCTGCTCAATTGGTTGAATGTAACATATCTACGCTGTAAAAATATGCCGAAATAAAAACTTGAAGCGATTCTAGAACGTATATACCCGACCTATACAACATCCTTTTCACAAGCCAGCTTACAGATGTAAATTCTGAATGTTTAGAGACCATGTTCACTTTATTATTCGTTACGCGATGCAGATCCTACATCCCATAATGCTATCATAAATTTTAATAACAGCCCTCTAATACAATCTCTTAGGAGGAGACATGGAAGCCTTGATGGTCAAGCTTCCAACGTTCTGCCATCCCTTCTTCAACAAGGAGACCAAGTAGTTGATGGCCAACATGATGTTAGCAATCAACTCATCCTCAGTCATACCGACGTTGCCGACAGCAACACCCAAGCACAACTCCTTCTTAAGCTGGAACTTGATGGTGGACTTGACATCGTTCATCTTGGCGACGAGATCTTCGGCGTGGGAGATTGGGGTTGGGAATTTACCAGCTGTTAAATCAAAGTTAGCAAGGGTGAATTTATGAGAGGTTTGAAGAAGAGGTTTGCTATACGCACCCTTGGAGAGACCGGGTCCCAAGAGACGGGGGATCTGTCGGACAAGAGAGTCGGAGGCAATGAAGGCATCGTACTTGCGAGCCAATTTCTTGATGAGCTTCTTGTTCTTGTTGAGCTTCTTCAAGTCATCGGAAGACATGGCATCGACACCATGGTGCTTGGCACGATCGATATCGTGCTGGTCACCAAGAATACTATACGATTCCAACTCGTCAGCAGGGATCCTAACAGATATACCAGTATGATTTTCCATATCACAACGTACCAGATGCTCATTCCCGGGCGGGGAAGAGTGGGCAACTTGATAGTGCCGGAGAAACGCTTGTCACGCTGGGGATCATAGTTCTTCAAGCCGATTTGAAGCTCAACGGTCTCCAAGAAGTTTCTCTTCTTCTCGTTCAAGGAGTAATCGAGAAGCTGTTGGATGTTGTTACGCACTCCGGCTATTCATCATCGAAGAAACGAAAAGTCAGTCGCATTCGTCAAAAGAAAGAATTCTCTACAGCATCAGACTGTAGGGTCTGGGGAATTGGTGATAAGCGCAAACATACCGACTGTGATTTTAGACATGATGAAGAAACAGTCTCCCAGAAGAACAATAAATTCTTATGGTGAGGATTTGCGCTTGACACTTGGAGATTCTCGAAAAACTTCAAGCTTGCTGGATCGTTCGGCTTGAAGGTCGAGATTGTGGGCTGGCCATGCGCTAGCCTCATATGGACTAGTCTAACCCTAGTTAGCCAATACGCGTATTATGTAATCATCCCATGATTTCGCGGGAAACAGAAAAGAGGCGTTAACACAGGTTAGAGACAGATTGATAGATCAATAGAACCGGTTAGGAGTGGAGATTTTGTTAGGCATGAGATAGTTCCTCCAGGGTTCATCTTTGATAGGGATCTTTACAGCTGATAGTAGTTGAGCATCGATGAACAATACAGATGAGTTGGGCAGACGATTTGCTCATCGGACCACCATGCTTGCATGGAAGAAAAGCTCAATAAGAACAGATGAAACGAGATCATCGAAGTACCATTGCTGTAAATAGAAATGTCCTAGATATTCCCGTCTGTGGGCTGGATCCAAAAAGCAAAAAATCTAGACAAACCACAGCGTCGGTGCTAAATTCTTTATGCTTAGAAAATAACAACGTCTTTTTGTCATGCATCGCTTGAACCCCAACAATCAACTTGACACGAAAATAGCCCCCATCAGTGTACCTATGCTCGCTTCCAGCTGAAGTGTGAGGGTGGCGTGATACGAGCTCTTCCAAATGATACGTTCCCCTGTTCTCAAGCGCTGGCCAGGGAACCGGGTCAGCCTGCATATCAAGGCCCAATAAGAACGCTTGTGACCATGCAGTTTAAGCGCCTAGTTCGGTGCATCCGTCTTGGGGATGTGAGGCCGCGTCGCTATGAGCAGCATCATTTAAGGCATGGGATAAACCCCAGATGCTAAGATAATATATATATCCTTTCAGCTGCTGGCCAATATTGAGCCTTTCACCCCCTTTCTTCTAAAAGCCAAAGCGCGTTACGATACCCAGGGCTTGCAAGTCGACCCCTTATATATACCCATCCTATCAACAAATGGCCCAACCTGAAACTGAAGGTGGCTATGAGCCAGAAGAACGCTTTCGTTTTCAGAAATATTATGATCACCTAGCACACAAGCTTCTAAATCTCGATGATGGCACTGATTTCGGAAAGTGTCGTAAGAAGCTAATGAATGAAGCGACTCGGAATTTTGTCGTTGATTTTGGCAACGAGGAGGCCGTGGGCGCGTTTGATCTAGATGAGCATGATTTCTCTACGTTATTATCCAATTACGTACGTTTACGCTCTGTTCTCGGTGCCTTGTGCTTGGTCCGCAAAAAGCTGATTTTGCTCAATACATAGAGACCTACCACTCTTGAAACGCGATGGATGTAAGCAAGCATGTATGCTTTTCCATAGCTCGTGGTAATGTGATGCTAACCGAGTCCGCTCCAACCAATAGAAACATATGGGCACCCGAAAAGCAAAAAGAACTCGTCCAGGTAGGCTCCTATCCGGGTGAAGTGTTCTCAATTGAATGACATCTTTGACACTAGTTACTTAAACTAGACGATTGCGAGTCATTTCCAAATATCAGCTCGGATCCAAGCATTGATGTGTGATGACCCCGGTGCAACTAAACAAATAAACCCCGTCTCTCCAAAACTTACATCTGATCGAGCGTCGGTGGATCGGATGCATGAAAAATTGAACAACAACCTTGAAGTTGAGGATATTGAAGAGCGCTTACCAGACCTGAGCAAGGTGGCCGGTGGCATGGCATCTGATGACCTAAGTTCCCTTAAATCCATATCCTTTTCGCAGATTGTGAATCAGATATGGCATTTTTTTACCGTTGATTACGGGCAAAGATGTATGGAAGCAACCCGTCTCAAACTTGGTAGTGCGTGTGTATTGTTTGGTTCTCTAACGTGTGGTTTTAGATACGTGCATTGGGTATAATTCCGTTTATGCTGTTTCTGGCGACCACTTCCGTAATGACGCTGGACTACCAGATGGAAAAAGGGTATGGTCATGGTTGATCTTATGTGACGATGGTAACACCCTCCCTTTGTGAAACTGGTAGGGAACGAAGACTAACATCATTTGCAGGAACTGTTATATCTATACAGGAGAATCCATTCCCCCACCCAGATCAAATACCTCTGGAAGCACGACTCGCAGCTCTCAAGGTAGTCCGTAGAAACGTCGGACTCATATTTTCAGCCATTTCCAGACAACCAGGAGTCACTAAGGGACGAAATCCACTCATGACCACCCATGTCAGAAACCAATCCGCTGAATCTGGAAAAGCAACAGTCAACCCAGGGGAGGCCCCAAGTTTGCTATTTTACTATTTATTCGACGACTGGGTCACCAACTACAGCCTGGTTATCAGAAAGGAGCCATCATATCGAACCGCGTTAGAGTCGCTGCGGAGGGACATGATGGTCAGCCGACCCCGGGTTGAGGTGATTCACGATCTACATCAGCTTGGTCGGCAGCTTAGCGTGCTGAAGCGGCTCTATCAGAGCTATGAGCTGATAGGAAACCGCATCCTCAGTCGACAACGGCTACTATCAGAGGCAAACCGCCGGCGTGAGGCACAGATGAACACTCCCGTTCGATCAATGAGTAGTAATCGGTTCGCACATGAGTCACAAATGCGGATGGAGTCATTCCAGTCGTTAGCATACGAAGATGTGTACTCAGCCAACCTTGGCGGTGTACCATTGAAGCATGCTGCCAGTGGTAGGTTCGAACGGCTTGTTGACCGAGTGAGGCAATACGCCCTCACCGAGATTGAAGAATGTATTCTGGAGAAAGAAGGGCTCACTTTTCTGGTAAGGCACGCCTCACATTTGCATACGTGTACATATGGAGTAACTGACATAATCCAAGGTATTCAATCTTATTGCGGTCAAAGATTCGCAAGCGGTCGAAAGACTGACCCGAATCACCATGCTACTAGCCAAGGCCACGATGCTTTTCCTGCCAGTGAGTTTGATGACAGCGTACTTCTCGACCGAGGTGGAAGAGCTCCAGAACTACACGAGCAAGACATACTGGATAGCGTTTGCTGTGGTCCTGTTGCTGTCTGTAGTTGTTCTCCTGTGTTTCGGCTGGGCAAGTGGGAACGTGCAAGGACAGCCAATCTTTCGATCTATGGGCAGGACGTTTCTTGCATCATTTAGAAAGACAGTTAGGAAGAAGAGAAACAGGCATATAGATTAATCCACATGTAAACATCGTATATAGAGCAAGCGTTGTTGTTTCCGGGGTTCACAGCATCTTTATTCTGGAGCCTAAAAAGGAGGCTGACTGTACGCCCCACTGGGTTAGAAAAGGTCAGGAACAGTTGATGTGGCCTCTTTTGTGTGACAGAATCAAATTGTATATAAAATCAAGGAAAAAAGAACACAGATCAAAAAAAGAACACTTAAACAAGCATCACTTTCTTGTCTTTTCATTCTCTGCCTATTGTAGCTCTCTCCAGGCTGTGTTGTGCTTTTGCTGCGGTGCGACCGACACTAACGCCTCGCCACCAAACTTTTTGCCAATCCAGCAAAAATCTGCTTTCCCAGCTTCAAACCCCCGTGATTCGTGACTAAGGCAGTCTTCGCTCTCCTACACGTTCATCGACTCCATCCTCATCTTCAACCATCTCGCTCTCTCTCCTTGCTTCGAGCAACCTCACCGCATCTCAACACCCTCGACTCTACTCCTGTAAGAACTCCTTTCTTTTTATTTCTTCTTCGCCTCGCCCGTCGCCTACCTTTTGCACCGCTTCCCATCTGCTTTCTTCCCCCTTCCCCCATGCAACCTGGCTTTTTCTGATCCTTGCCGGTCAAAGCCTCCAAATACCATTTTTTTCCCCTTCCGTCTCTCCCTGTTCTACATCCAGCTATCCCGCTCTATCTACTCTTACAATTTCATGCCTTATTTCGCCTGATGTTTTGATTGTCATTCTTCTTTTTTCCCTTGTATTTTCTACCATCACCGAGTGACGCGTGTCATCATCTTTTCTAACACATTTACTACCAACAGCCATCCATCAATCCCCTTTTTTTTACTTCCTCCGACACCCTCCCTCAACACCGCCAAGATGGGTATGTCATTTTCGAAACTGTTCGACAAATTATGGGGCAAGAAGGAGATGCGAATCCTGATGGTTGGTCTTGACGCTGCTGGAAAAACCACCATTCTGTATAAGCTAAAGCTCGGCGAAATTGTCACCACTATTCCCACAATTGGTAAGTTCTCACAACACAATCCCGGGGGTGATATGCGAAATGTGATAAAAAGGCTCTCAAGAGGATGCGCATTGTGGTTGGAGATACCATGAAACAGCTACTCTGGGGGTAATTCGCGACATTTTTTGAAAGGTTCGATTTTGCTAACCGCTGGATCTATGATATGAACAGGCTTCAACGTCGAGACCGTAGAGTACAAGAACATCCAATTCACAGTCTGGGACGTTGGTGGGCAAGACAAGATTAGACCCCTCTGGAGACATTATTTCCAAAACACTCAGGGTATCATTTTCGTTGTTGACAGCAACGATCGTGACCGAGTTGTTGAGGCCAGAGAGGAACTCCAGAGGATGCTCAACGAAGATGAGCTTCGTGATGCCCTGTTGCTTGTCTTTGCGAACAAACAAGATTTGCCCGTAAGCTTCTAGCTCCCAAGCAAATCCTCCGCCTATTTACTTAATGCTAACGTAATCGTCTTATCTTAGAACGCCATGAGCCCGGCTGAAATCACCCAGCAACTCGGACTCCAGAGTTTGACCCGCCGTGCCTGGGTAAGTAAAACCTCCACATCGCTTATCCTGTCGTAAACATTACTGACTTTACTTTCTAGTACATTCAATCTACCTGCGCTACTACCGGTGACGGTCTTTATGAAGGTCTCGAATGGCTATCAACCACCCTCAAGAAGGCTGGCCACGAATAAATATCTAATTCCGTTTGAAATGGTTGACGTGGAATTCCACATTCTGAAACTCGAACGTCATCGGAGTGGATATCTAGAAGATGAGCATGCCGCCATGTGTGCTCGTTGGTCGTGGTATCTACGTCCTGACACCGTCGTTCCTACCTTTATACCATCAATATAGCCCCCGGGGAATTCTCCCACCTCTGGCCATTTTCGTTTTGTTGTGATGTCGGGAACACTTTATTTGGGTGACATGTGTTTGAAGGAAAGAGAGCCCTGGCACAAATCTACTATGTTTGGCGCTGGTGCTGGAATTGATTTGAAATTCCCTGAACCTTTTCTCCTTAAATCCCTCTCTCCGCCTCCTTTTCGTTCCACTACAGCTTTTTCATTTCTATGCAGGAGTTGTCTTCTTACACTTTTTTTTATTATTACTGATTTTACAGACTGTTTATGATATGCGCTTTCCCATCTGTGCTTTGAAAATTGTCTCATCCCCCCCTCCATATCAATCACCCTACCAACAATGATAGCTCTCAAACCACGATCTTCTATCAAACATACCAACCACTTTTTGCTTCTACTCTTGTTATCTTTAATTCGTTCTATAGACCAGCCTGGGTAGGGATAGGTGAGTTGTTTCAATGTAAAAGAAATCTCAGTGTTTGTCACCTTCCTCTACATTCCCACCAGGACTTACCACTTGCCTTCTGGCATCCAACCCAAGCTGATTCCCATCCATCATGTCCATCATGTGATATCCAAACAGCAGTGAATACCAAACACCTCCAACACCACCCCTCTGTCCAGCAAACACACTATCTTTTCAGTCCAATCCCTCACTCCTCACACTGTCCAGAATCTACCACTTGCCAACTTTACCCACCCACGGCAGCAACACCAGCCCACAACACCCACAATGGGCTCCCCAGCGGACAGCAAAGATACCAAGCGAGGAAGCAACAAGATACACAATCTAGTCGATCCTCGACAACCTTCCGGCTTCGAGCTTACGATTGGTTTAAGCAGGCGATTGGAAGAAGAGCTCGGGGTACAGGCTCTGCGATCCATTCAGCGGATTCGAGACTATGGCTGGGTGGGTGCTGGGCCGGAAGATATTGGATCAGAAGGCAACACGCCTGAATGTTATCGGCAGCAATTGAAGGATTATCAGGACTTGTATGGGCAGCTTTATCCGAGTGATGGGGACGGTGAAGCGGATGGTAGTGAGGATGGGGGTGAAGAAGAAAACGAAGATGAAGATGAAGGAGAGGGAGATTATGATGACGAATTCGGAGATGACAGTACTTGTGGAGATGATTGGGAGTATGCTAATAGTGATCGCTCATTCCAATGGGATTTTCGGGCTGGGGACGGGGATGGAGATGGGGATGGAGCTACTGTTGTGGCGGAGAGTGAGGATGAGAAGGAAGGGGAAAGCGAGAGCGAGAGTGAAAGAAGTGAGGATGCCGATATATTCGATGGCGAAACAGTACACCACGCCGTTAACACAACCATACCCGAGGCCGATAGAAATAGCAGGACAAACGCATTCGATACTCCTTTGAAAAGCGCGAAACCATCACCATTGGGCGTCCTTGGGCCTAATACGTCGTCGTTGAACATTGGGTATCCGCAAAGTCACTCTGATGCTGTCTCTCGACGAAATGAACGTGGTTCCGCCTGGTTTAACACGGGGAGAAGAAGGCCGTATAATACAGGCTTAGCATCGCTTGAGTCAATTGGTGAATCTTCAGAGACTGATGATTTGAAGCTGAGAAAGCGATGTGCAGAAGAGGCTGAAGAAGGGGATGAGAATAAACGTCCGAGGTAAGATATTGATATTGATCCTTTCGAGTCTCCATAGCTCTAATACCATCGAGATGCAGGTACTGACTTGTAGATGCTGGGCAAGGCTTCTTCATCTAGGTCATGATGATTGACATTCAGGAATAGGTTTACATACAATCGGCCTTTAGGATACGCGTTTAACAGCAGGCGAATAGCAGAATGGCTATGGGGTTTTTTCTTTTTTCCTTTTTACCCTTGCTATTGACAAGGTCATGCATGTAGATATGGTTTTTGGGCTCGTGATTATCGATTGAGATCTGGACTGCGAACAAAAACTATAAGCTACATGGTGACGTGTGAGAAGAGAAAACCGAGAAAAATCCAATTCCTAACGCCGGCTCGCAAATTATAGACACCCTCACGTACAGAAAGGGCTATTAATCATTTATATCCTAGGTTGAGCACGCACTCACATCACGCTCACATCCGCAGCAGCTGCAGATGCAGACATGTCAAGACGTGGTTCAATCCCATTAACCCACCAACAAGCCGCCTGGATGATCCTCACCACACACTCCAACTCCTCTGAATTCCGAGGTGCATAAACCATCACAAACCCGGGCGGGACGAACCTCCCCTTCCACCACCCATCCTCTATCGCAAGTGGATGCCTCTCACCCCATCCTCGTTCAAGCACCACTTTCACATCTGCCGGATGTAGAGTTAGATGCATGCTCCCATCGATGGGGTGAGAATGGCACACTTCCCCATTACATGTTTCCTGCTTGATGCGTAGGGCAGGTTGAGTGAAGAGGCCTGTGCTATGTTTCTCAAAACACGAAGTAGCTTCATAGAGCACTTCTGAGTTGGTGGTGGCGATACGCTTGATTTCAGTTGCCAGAGCGTTATACATCCCCGCCGAGGCTCGTTGGGTCGTTTGCCGATGTGGTGCGAGGCCTTCTACCTTTGGTCGAGGACTAGGTCGTTTAGGCAGTGCTCGTAATGGTAGTTGGTTCTGGAGGAGGAAGCCTGTCTGGGGCTGTAGATGTTCAGGTACACGGGGCGGTTTTAACGGATTCCGAAGCGCTACGGTGTGCAGGACGCAGATTCGAAGGTAGCCTGAAAAGGTGGATGGGGTGCCGCCTGGTCCTAGGGCGAGATAGGCGTGGTAGCCTGTTCTGAGCTTGTAGGTGAGGGCTGATAGGAGGGAGACGAGCATAGATGTTAGGAGGATGTAGTGGAATGTTATGTTGGTGGTGGCGGTGGCGTGATGGTCATCTCCGCGTAGGTAGTCTTTTATTCCAATTATCTTTGGAATGAGCAGGATTGACGACGGTTCCTGTTGGATATATGGTTTGCTTGTGTGAGCTCTAAGTCGTGGGAAAAGGGGAGGTAAAGAGGAGAAGGCCATGCGATCTCCTTTCTTTTCCATGGCTTACCATTTTTGGTTTCTTCGCTGGCCGATAGCTAGGTATCAATAGAATAAGAATAAATTAAAAGGGATATATGAAGGAAAAGTATACTCTGCTATTAGGTATCCAGTATGAGTATATGTAGGGGAAAGCTGGGTATATTATTGTAAAGGAAACAGGCCGATGAACAATGCAAGAGCGATGTTATATGTTTTATATCCAACACATACAGTCATGTCACATTCAACAGAACTATCACTGGTATTTCCAAACAGTCAAGATAGCTAGAATAGCTGTTGAAAGCTCATCACTGTCTACGCTGGAGGGTGAGAAGGTGAGATATCGGCAACAGAGAAGTGGCCGAACGGGTATTTATGTATGATCATCGATGTAAACTGGGCCTTGCTTTGCTTTTTCTTTCCCTCGTCTGTATTTTCTTTTCTTTTTCTCTACTAAAAGAAAGCCATCCTTCGTCTGTTGACGTATATCCGTATCGTGGAGATGCAGACAGTCTGGGGAACGAATCCTGGGTCATGGGAAAACGTGAGGCATGCACTATGTGGATCCGATGAACTCATAGCGAGCTTCGAGCCAAAAGGCAAAAAAAAGAAAGGAACACACACGAAAAAAGGGACAGCTTCGGCTTCTGGGTTGCACAGCAAAGCAAACATCGGATACTCGTGTCTGTCTGTGTCCATCTAAGGCTGCTGAATGTCTCCTTGGTGAATATCTACTTGGTATGTCCTGTGATGAACTCAGGTGGCCAGGAAATCTTTACTAGGACTGCAGCTAAATCGAAGCGGATGGCGGAGTTAAATCCGGTGTCTTTGCTCAACTAGTGAAAGCTAATGATGAAGACAGCTTTTGGCCGAGAAGTTGAGACAGACAGACATAGTCCAACTAGTTATGTGGCTCTTGTGGCTTTTAGATCAGACCCAGCAAGAAGATCTTCGGCCTGGACGACGATGACAGCTGGTGTCTGAAATTTCGACCTGCTTTTCGAGCTCAATGCCGATGCTATAATTATACTTCGTCTTACATTCAAAAAGATTCGGAGGCATGATTCGGAATCAGAGGTCTGCTGCTCCTCACAAAAATTAGATACCAGCCTCTGCAGCAGCATCCCGGGTTAGGAAGATGATACAGGCGAAGGCCTGGAGGGAGACTTCGACCCAGGGCCGATATATGACCCATCGACAACCTTTACTTCAAGGCACTTGTCGCTTTATGCTGCCCTTACCTTGGATGAATATTCTAGCTGAGAATAGGAGAGTCATGAGGCTTAATACTGGACATCAATGGGCTGGTCAGACTTTCTTGTCTATTTGTTTGAGTCCCTTCACGTACTGTTTTAAATTCCAATATTCTATCCTTCTCATGGACCGGTGTAGCATTCGATCCACAGCACCTCTAGAGTGCGAAGCTACCCATTCAGCATGTAAAGTACCAGATACCAGAGCAATACGCGTATCATTCAAAATGGCCAGATGACCTTGCATTTCTTCATTCCCGAGTGAGAGGCTAAAAGAGAACGATTGAACTTCTCCACTGGTTTCTGAAAACTAGGCTGTGTATAGGCCTATCAAAGGATTCAAGCCAAACTAGAGAAGATCCTTCTTCCCTGTTCATGTCAGCTGATCGCCTCGAGTCGGCCTATCCATATGGCGACCAATGAGTTGCGACGCATTCTGCTACCTTCATATATCGCTTAATGCATCACGTCCAAACTTCCCTTTCATAGTTACACATCAGGAATCCTCCCATTGCATTTTAGAGTTGAAATGTGTCCCTTTGGAGCCGCAGAATCATACGGATATTCCCAAAGCTCGAAGTTAGTTTCGCGGTTTCTGACCCCATTGACCCACGGGTCGGAATGGATCTGCAGGTCCAGATCCCAATTTACGTTTCTTAGTTTGATGTTTGGTTCATTCAGAATCAGCGTGATCCCTCAGGTTTTTTCCTGCCAATTTGATACGCTCTGCCAGCGGTACAAATGCCAGCCAAGGACGCCACGCACTACATACGATCATGTACCACTAGCGTTCTGCACACTTGGGGCGGGCTCGTATCGGAGGACGAGGACGACTCTCCCAGAGAATGATCTGGTAGAGCCTGAATGGCGGAATTGTGAGGCTGTCGTCTGCTAGATACGGTTCTATACCAGTGACATGACCCTTTGTTGACACTCAACCTCATTTCTCTCCACAGCTCGTATTAGCAGTGGACCAAGAGCGTTGTTATTCCACTTTGATGCAGCCCAGCAGTTCTAGCCGGGCAACCGATAATAGTGCGTGCAGATGCTCAGGAGAAATGTCCAGTTAAGAGGAGAGCTCGGTTGTGCCAGTGCATGTATGTCGTACAAGACAATTGGATTCATCTTTGTTTGGTCCGCATAGTGAGAATTCGAAGGGAAATTCTTTGGATACTTTGTAACACGTTTGAGGACGCAAGAGTATTTCTTGTCATCAATACCCCAAGCGTCAACCAGAGACCGACGACATGCATTTCTGTCTGTCACATCCCGAGCCCAATTACATGCAAGGTTCGGTCCGGCGGCGAGCTGCGACCACCCGAAAAGTCAACACTTAGTAGGGACCAATCCTACCCATATCCCTATGTTGATCCCCAGACATTAACCCGTCCAAGTCGTACTCCATCGACATCGAGCTTGTCGAAGAGCTGATGCATCTGGTATAAATCACGAGATTGTGATATGCCAAGACTTTGGTTGCCATGGTGAACAAGCAGTTGCACTAAGCCTATAACGGTTAGAGTCTAGGGTTTCCTATCGCTTTTATTGGTTGATTACGACAGAGCCGCAGGGATGCGGGGCCCACCAAAACAGTGACGGCCATGTCGAGATGTCTTCATCGACAACGTCGACGGTAGAAGAGACATTGAGGCCGTTCGATTATACTGAGCACTGTCTACCTACTTTGAAAGGTATTCAGATGCATAGGCCAGAAATATGGCGCCCCGTCCCCAAAGAGACAGCTCCATGGCCAGACCGAACCTGGAGCTAGATACAGAGAAGTGTAGCTATACCTTTCAAAACTCCTCGCGAAAATCTTCCTACGAACATGATGAGGAGTCATGCTCTTACTCCGACTGCTCTTATGGCACACCTATCTCGTCTACCCCGATACTTCAACGAACGAGGCCAGCAAGAAAACCAAGATACCTCATCCGGAGGGCTCCGCATAACATCATGAGATGGATATGCTTCGGCATACTGATAGCACTGGTTCTCTTTGTTTTTACACTATTCAGAGTTACTTTTACGCAAGCCTTTTTAAAGCCGGATCAGGAGTTGCTAGCAGCTGAAGTCACGCACAAAGCGCCTCAGTGGGAAAGCTTTCCGTTTCTAAATCGCTACTACGGCGGCCTCAAATCCTTAATATCCAAGGCAGACAACACTCCGGAGTATCCTCTTGAAGATGCGGCTGTGTTTAATTCAAGTACGACAAAGACAGGATCTATACCGCCTACCAGCTCACCATTCAATCCCTACCCAGATTATGCATCGAAGGAGTACATCGACAAGTATGGAACGAAAGTCGAGTGTTTCCTAGATTCAGCCAAGAAGGTTTCAGTTCCCCAAGTGCAAACCTACAATGGGACTACAAGTGGATTTCCCGATGCCGCATTTGGATCAAATGAGATGCTTGGAATAAGAGATGATGTGTGCTTCGATCGCTTTGGGCGATTGGGCCCTTATGGTCTGGGATACGGTGTTAAAGCCGGAGGTAGCGGGGCTGGGCTAGAAGGGGATCGATCAGGGATAGAGAATATCTGGGAGGAGGTCCCGCCAGTGAACTTCAAGGAGGTTAATTGGGCCAAGATTCAGGAACGATGTGTCTCTGAAAATCTTCATCGCTTTCCCGACTTTCCAGCCCCAAGGGCTGATAGGCTCAGAGCACTCCCTGTCGGAACCAGCCAACGAGAATCGCAAAACGGGACCATTTCTGCGAGCCACAACACCGGCCAAAATATTACCATTGGAGCTGAGCGGCTTCCTCGAACCGCCTTTCTAATTCGGACATGGACTGACTTCGAGTATACCGAAGAAACTATAATATACCTACGTTCTCTGATTTTTGAACTTACCGTGGCTTCAGGCGGTGAATATGTGGTACATTTCTTGGTCCACGTCAAGGATGATAATCTACCAATATGGTCTGACGATGAGACTTACGATCAAGTACTAAAAAATGCACTCCCAAAGGAATTTTGGGGCATGGGAACACTGTGGTCAGAGCGACAAATGGGACTACTCTACGGCGGACTCGACGATAGCTATTCGCGAAACCTCCCCGTGCATGGTGTTTACAGAAGTACATTTATGCCGGTTCAGTATTTTGCACACCAGCATCCGGAGTATGACTTTTACTGGAATTGGGAAATGGATGCTCGATATACGGGCCACTGGTATCATCTGTTTGACAAGGTAGTTTTGTGGGCAAAGAAACAACCAAGAAAAGGACTGTGGGAGCGTAATAGCAGGTTCTACGTTCCTTCAATACATGGGGCATGGGAAGATTTCCGGCAGATGGTCCGGGTTCAAACAGAACAGGGAACGGCCAGCATGAACAACATGTGGAGCGCGCCAGATAGGGGCCACCGCCCAAACGAATTACAGCCAGACAAACCTATATGGGGTCCTGAACGACCGCAAGGTGAGGAGGATGTGCTAAAAGTCGAGGGTGAAGGCATACCACCCACGTCATACGAGAAAGATAAGTATGAATGGGGGGTGGACGAGGAAGCTGATCTTATTACCTTCAACCCACTATTTGACCCAGAAGGTACCACATGGCTCCTCCGAGATGACGCCACGGGGTATAACAAGTCACAGGGAAACCCTCCTAGACGCACGGCGATTATAACAGCATCACGCCTATCTCGCAAACTTCTCCATACAATGCATCGAGAAACAAGCCTAAAGCGCCATACCATGTTTTCCGAAATGTGGCCTGCCTCAACCTGTCTCCACCATGGCTTTAAGGCCGTCTTCGCACCACATTCAGTATACATTGACCGTCAATGGCCACCTGCATACCTAGAAGCGGTATTCAATGCTGGTCGGAACGGAGCAAGCGGAGGAGCGAGGACTTCTATCTTCGGTGATCGCGAGCATAATTTCAAGGGTACCACATGGTTTTACTCAGCAGAGCATTCAATAAATATATGGCGGCGGTGGCTAGGATATCGATCGAATAACGACGGAGGAGAGCAGTATGAGCTTGCAAATGAGGGGCGCATGTGCGTGCCTCCTATGCTTCTCCATCCTATCAAAGAAGTCAAGCTGGTCATTCAAGCACCTCCTGGCTGGATGTCTGCTCCGAACCGTTGAAACCATTTTATACTGAGGATATCCACGATGATACCTACATACCTACCTACCCTAGTTGACACATGGACATATGTGAACACCCCAATCTATACGAAACAACCTACGGCCTTGTACTATGTATGTATATACGAATCACGACGACACCCGACGCCTTCTACTCAAAGTGGAAAACGGATGAGAAAAAGGAAAATCTCATTTTCTCTTAAGGAGTTTCTTTAAAGGATAGTGCTTTTTTCGCTTCATGTTGCTTTTATCTTACGCTTTTTGTCAAGGAGTATATGTGGAATGCATGGGGGCATCGCTATAGTGCTTTTAATTTCCTTGTTTGTTTTTCATAATCTTTGTTTTATCTCTTTTTTTTAAGCGGTGTATATCATTCTATATCTCTTACGGAGCAATTCTTCCTTACTTCTTTCTGCCTTGTGGTCGTTTTATGCTTTATTAAAAGAGAGAGTTTACGATTGTGAGTTTTTAATCATAGACTCTTTCGAGGCCAGCTGTTCACCTACATCAACCAGAAATTTCTACAGCCCTCCCCAGGAACCATTATAGTTCCATCCTGCGCTATCCCCAAAGAAATGAGCTCGAGGCTGCTTGGGCACAAATCATATCAAAGGATCGGATCCATGTTCAGCTCTTGGCTTCAAAATGCGGGGCGCCAAAGAAATACATACCTCAGCCGCATTTCTTCTCATAAAGGAATTCAAAATATAAACAAACTGCTAGAATTGAATTGAATGAGAGGAATATAAAGAAACCAAAGCACCACAAATGGATCGCATGTCATTTATCCCAGGCAAACAATGCCGCGAATATTTCCACGAGACAAAGGGCCAGATCCTCGTCGATAGGGACCTGGCAACATCCTACGCTCATAAATTCATCCTCCCCCTCGGCATAGAGTATGCCGTCCTCTCAAGCCAAGTGAGCTACTGCATTGGCGAAGGCGACGAGCTTAAAATAAATTTCGGCCTGCGCGACCAGCGAGAAGGAGATGAAGAATTCCCACTCGGCGAATTACCCGGTCGGACATGGGCGACGATCAAGCGCGCTGGGAAAGACGAAGCAATTAACTTTTTCGATGTAGGACGGAGCTCGACACCGCTTTCCCAGCATGATGCTACTCGTGCTTTTAACGCGTATCGTTCAGCGCTTGCGGCTTATCAGGGCGTGGATAAGCCGGATCCTTTACCTGTACCGTCACCGCCGGCTGGTACTGCACAGCTCATCTCACGCGCACTTTCGCCGTGGAACTTGTACCATAATGCAGGCGTGATGTGGTATTTTCTTGATATCGACTCTATCATGCCGTTTGATGGAGCTGAGATAGCATTTCTACAACCGATGCCGGCACGGGATGCATTGATACTGTCTGTCCTATTGACGATGTGCATTGGCTGGCCGCCTGGTGTTTATGGCGTCTATCAGGAAATGCCCCTGGGCCAGATGCCGAATTCGTTCAAGAAGGAGTCGTTGGTGGAGGCGGTTGAGGAGCCGCCTTTGGCAGGGGATGAGATTGCAATCATTTGCTAATTGCGATGAGGGGACTGTTCTCGAATCTCTTGACCTGGTGAATAATATATGTCCTGGAGGGAAACGGTTTCGCTAAATGTGGAAGGAGATGAGGGGTTTTTCTCTTAAGAGTCTTGTTAATGTCTCTTTATGGGCAAGGGTGGTTGATATAAAAGAGTATTTTATATTTCGCCGGGGGTAAAATGGCGGGGGGAAGGTTTGTTTTTGGGAGTTGTGTAAAGCCAAATTGATGTCCTTTGGAACCGGGGCAGTGGAGATAGAATAAGTACAGTAATTAGTATGTTATGAGAAGTATGGGGAACTTCTTATGCTTCTTATGTCTCAGACGAAATAAAGTGGAAAGAGAAAGAGATCCCGAACCCGACCCCGATTGTCCCTGGTGAAGCAGGCCTTCAAAAGTCCGACTACATTGGTGCAGGTTGCCTTCTATATGTCCGAGAAGCTCCCGAAACGACGGTGCAACAGGATCCCAGAGTGATAATGTGAAAGTGATATATTCACAATATGATGACGGCATCCCCGGCTTCATAATATGGATATATGTTCCAATGTCTTGACGGATAGAGGTACCCACGCCGAAGGCCTGGAGGAACGAAGATCATTTCTTGTCCTCAAACAGAGAAAGCCGACGGCCTCGTCGTAGACAAACCCGAAGGCTGGCATCCGACCCACATCCCATGTTGCAGGCTACCGATGCCGTCAGAACTGATGGCCTCTCCAGGATGTGAAACCCTTGGCGCAGCGTGTCTTTGTTGCAGGACCATCGCTGAGGTGTCATCAGCCAAGTTCCCGCTATCCCGTGTGTATACTTCTTGTCCTTAGATGGAGCTCCAAGGCGGGTCAAAGGAGGGAGGAGTGAGATTGAGGCCCTGCAAGTCTCTAACCGCCCGGGCTAAATTAGTGGATGGGAACTCTGTCACACACATCACAGCGTCATGCAGGAGTGGATAAGGGCGATCTCCCTGTCATCTTATTTTCTCTGCCGCCTTGTATTTTCGGGCAAGGCGTCTGTCTCTTCTTGATTGTGCCTGACATGGAGAAGGGATAGTACATAGTATACGTGGAGATGTACCATAAGGTCAAGGGGGAGGAAATGAAGGAAGAGGAACAAAGCACTCCAGGCACCTCAGGACATCTTCATCACTTTGCTGTTCCTTGAAACTGCAGCTTGGCTTGCATGAGCTTTAATCCCGCATCCTTGGGGGCCTGAAATATTGCGCATATCATTGGGCAGATGCAAGAGTCGGCGTCTTTCTAGGATGTGATGAGATTGCCCAAAGAGTCGAAAAGTTCATGCGATCCTCATCACCGGCGATGGAAAGCTCTCCAGCTATTTGACGTTACAAGGGCTTTTTATATATCCCAAGCCTCTAGAGGGTAATCTTTTCTATTTTTGTAATAATTAAAAAAGAACAGAGAAGAAGAGGTGGCACCAGCAAAAAGCAACCAGCCACGGACTTTGTTGTTATTTAACCGCCCGCCCGACTTCACACTTCTTCTCCCCTTTATTAACCTGCGATCATCCTTCACAATCCTTTTGTTTTTTATTTTTATTTTTTAATAAATAATATCTCTTCCGCTTCATTCTTTTGGAATTTCTATCGTCCTTCTATATCCATACATTCGCTTGTTAGATACAGCAAGATGCGTTACAACCTCGTTCTTTGCTCTATGATGAGCTTGGGTCTCGCAGCCGCCAGTGATGCCATTGAATCTCAGAATCCAGTCGGTCCTGTTTACAAGGCTACTCTCCTTGATAAAGATTCCACTACTGTTCGAGGAACTATCTCTGGTACTGCCAACCAAGATGGTCGCGGTGTAGTCTTTGATGTCGATTTCTGGGGTTTCCCTGAGGATGTTGGCCCATTCTGTAAGTTGCTAACCGCCCACGCCTATTCTCCATCTAAATCAGCAATCAGCGACTAACGATATAAAAAAATAGCCTACCACATCCACTCTACTCCCATCGGAGAGGATGGCAACTGCACTGACGCCCTCGCCCATCTCGACCCCTTCGAGCGCGGTGAGAAGCCACCATGCGACCCCGAGACTCCAAACGACTGCGAGGTCGGTGACCTGAGCGGCAAGCATGGTAAGATCGAGGGTATTAGCGGTGACCAGCACTTCACCGCCAGCTACCTCGATCTCTATGCTTCCACCCAGCCCGGTGTCGGTGCTTTCTTCGGAAACCGATCTGTCGTCGTCCACATTGCCAGCGACAAGACCCGTCTCAACTGCGCCAACTTCATCGTTGACTGCGACGATAAGCCCAAGCCACCATTCCCTACTGCTACTGGCACTGGCGCTCCTCCACCAGGCCCAAACCCAACTGGTACCATCTCTTACCACCCACCAGGCCCAACCGTTACCACTCCTCCATTTAACAACGGCGCACAACGTACCGGTGTTCTCTCCGCAGGTGGCGCCATCGCTGCCGGCCTCCTTGCTCTCTTCTGGTAAATCTAGATAGTGGAAGCTTGGGGAGTTAAAAAAGAAGGTGGCTCTTTGGTTTTTGATATCAACATAAACTTCTCTTGATTCCCAGTTGGGCTGCCCTGGGTTTTCTTTTGTTTTTGTTTTGTTTTTGTTTGCATCCTTATTTTCAGGAGTTAATATCCCTTTTGTTTTGTTTGTTTGATTCTCAAGACATGTTGTTGCATTGCCTGCTGCGCTATGCTTCATCAAAACACTGTCGTCCTCTGCTTTTTGCTGCTTATACTTATACCATACAACCATGTACACGTAGTTTAATGACCCCGTCATAGAAGAATGGCACCACAAATTTATCAAAACACGTCCTTCCCCCCGTCATTCCGGAACAGGAAGAATCTCGAGAACATGATATCCAACAGACCGGAAATGTCACAAGGCTACAAGCATGTATTGCTGGTCTCTGAAAGGGGCATCATATACATAGTATAAACACAGCTTCCCCAGCACCAACAGCATCTAATCAATACCCATCAGTATCTCAGATTTGATCTCGCCCACTCCTCCGCCGTCGCCGTCCGTATTCTAACCTGCGAATTCCACGTCGTCGATGCATCCCACGCCACTCCGCGCCCCTCGCCAAAGACAACATTATACTTATGAAGCGCATTCGTCGGATCACCCGCCAGCGCAGCCCTAGCATCTTCAACAGTCAATACTGTCCTTCTAAACGACTTCCCAGTGACCTTTTCCACCAAGTCAGCCACCTCCCCATAACTAACAGTATCACCCACCACAAAGATAGGTTTATTCTCGAAAAACCCATCCCCTTCACCCTCACCCTCATCCCCATGTTTAACTCCAAGCACAACTTCAGCAGTGATCTTCCCTATATCCCCCGCCGCCGTAACAGTGACTTTATTTTCCCAACCTCCTAGCGCCCGCACCGTAAGCCCATCAACATCCACGATCCCAACCCCCTTCTCGAACAGGAAACTCGTAAACATCCCCGTCGAGATGATGCACCATTTCGTGTTCGTCCCGTCTTGAGTCTGAGTCTGATTCCGTAACATATCTCGAACATCAAGCTGTTCGTCAAACAGGTCTTGTGCCGATCCGCGGCCTATCGCGTCATAATCCACGCCAAATTGCCAGGGTATATAGCGCTTTACTTGAGCGTGGAGAACCGCCCGGGTAATTTTCACTTGTGTTCCGGCTCCAGCTACGAAGCCTGTACAGCCTATGATTGTGTCGAAGGCGGAGAATATAGATGTGAGTTCCTCTTCGGAGTCGTCGACTATGTTTCCTGGTATGGGTTGGATGTTTAGGGTGTGGAAGAGGGCGAGCTGGTGGAGTTTCTCTGGTTGTTGTGATTTGAGTGATGATGGTCTTAGGAGGACGGAGAGAGAGGCCTGGTTGCGTTTGGGATGTTGGGAGAGGGCGTGAAGGACTTCGAGGCCTAGTTCGCCTGCGCCGATGATGAGGATTTTAGTCGATGGCATGGTTTGAGAATGCTGGTTGATGCGTTTGGTGTATGCATTATGATGTTCAAGCGCCATGAATGCTGCTTTATATACTCTTGCTAGGCATCTATAGCTTTAGATCGGCATACAGTTGAGTCGGTGTTTAGGTGTATCAGTCGGACTTAAACTGCTTCCTCCGATATCAACATGATCTACTCCATACTTCTTCCCACAAATTCTCCATCTTGAACCAAATGCTCCGGACCGACATGTCAATTACAAATCCACAATTAAATCTCTCAAGTTCCAGAGACAAAATCAGCCTGGTTATCTGCTAGGATCTAATCTAGTCGTTGAAGACCTAGGTTGCCACCATATACTTTAAAAGTAAGTACATATTCTTGCTCTCTCCCCGTCTTTCTTCCTGCATGCAAAACCCAGCCAGTAAGCAGACAGCCCGTGCTGTAAAAAATCCCGGATCGCCTTCTTGAAAAAATATATGTAGAGAAAAAAGAAAGCTCCCAGAAGCGCCCATATACCATAGACCCATCATCCATCTTCGTTAAGGGGGGCTGAAATCGCGTTTGTTGAAACAATTCGCCCAAATAAGGTATCATAAAGAATCAGTTTTTTTTTCTTTCTCGGTTTTCTTGGTTTTCTCGGTGTTTGGTTGGTAACCACGATCAATAGCGCCAATTGAAATATGCAATAGCTTAAAAGATTAAAAACGAGAGAGGAATAAAACATCTCTGGAAACAAATTTTTCCCGGAATCTCGTGCCGCGGTTTAACTGACCGTTTGAATGATTGCTTAACGCTGTTCAAGCCTCCTGGGCCCATCGTCGCTCGCGAAGAGGCATTTCCTCTCCTGATTTGGCACGAGAGCCGTCGGTTTCACGGCGCCATGCCCAATACTCACCCAATCGAAGTTCGGCATAAGAAGCGTAGTCGAAGTCAATTCGAGAGATAGTTGCTTGAATTAGTGCCCATACACCCCTATTTAATAAACTGTTAGCGGTACGGTTCGTGAAGCTAAAGTAAATGTAGCTTCATACCAGTAAAAGCCTGGGATACCACGATATCTCTCAACGTCGGTAAATAGGCTGTTAGCTAATTCTTCCTTGGTACTTCCTGATAAAGTAGAATGCTCGCTGTAGCTCTCAACGTATTCCTCGATAAACGCCTTACGGACAGAGAGGGTTGGAAGCATGCTATAGTCACAGTCATAGCCAGCCCATTCAGCAAAGTGGTTCGCAATATCGAATGCAGCTGGTGAGGGGGTAGCATATTCGTAGTCGATAAAATTAACGAGCTCGGGAGCGTCAGGGCGGGCAGTAGTAGATGGATCGGATTGTATGATAACATTCGCACTCAGGAGATCGCAGTGAGCAAAGACAAGCTTGAAAAAAGAAAGAGATATTAGCAAGAGTCACACATTACGCATTAGTGAGGGAAAGGAGAGCAAAACTTACTCCATTGACGCCGAGGCCCTTTCCGTCGTCGAATTCCGCGAGTATTCGTTCGAATTCCTTCTGAAGTAGCATTCTCCTTGAGCGTTCTTTCTCCGTGGATGCAGGCAGTGCAAGAATCCATTTCTGCATGACTGTCCACAGATTTGGTCCATCTTGACGAGGATTAACGGGAGTAATATCGTCCAAACCGATCGGAGTTTCAGTGTATGGCTTGATATGCGAATCGGCTGCGTCTAAGCAAGACGTGACACCTTCTACGTCTTCTGATGGATGTGGGTTAGTAGCGGTGTCATTGGTAGGGAGGACGGCATGCCATTGCGCAAGTCGTCTGGCTATTCCCCGCCAAATAGATGGTTGTGTAAGCATGGTCGGAGAGGCTACCTGTCCACGCATAAACCGATAGAGGAGGCCATTTCCGAAACGAGCCAGCAACGGAGGTGCAAGTCCTTTAGAAGCAAGCAGGGCGTGAGATCGTGTCTCTCCTGTTGATAAGATCTACGTTAGACACTGGTACAATGCTGTGCAAGAGATGGTTGTCCACCTACTCTCTCTATCAATGATAATCTCAGTGCTGTTTCCATAGGCTCTCATCAATACCGCCTCGCTATCGATGTCTTCTTCAGACATGCCGGGTGCTCGTCGAATGATTTTCAACAACTAAGATAGACCCAGAATTACTTAGAAAAACCAGGCCACTATAGAAAGAAAGATAAAGGGTTCAGGCCGACGTACGGTGTTCGTGATGCCATCGGTGAACCTCACGAATTCGATCTTGCCTTCAGCATCTTTCCACTGAGGATTGATGGCCAGGACAAGTCTTAATGCAGAGGCTTGCGAATCGGCCTGGTTGTAAGATAGCGGGATGTAGCGCACATGCTCTTGACCGGAGCGGTGCTGTTCTGTCGCGTGAGCGGAGCTCATCTTCTAACTATTCGAAAATGTCGCGAGGGCAAATGATGATTTCTAAACAGAGATAATGTAGGACTTTAAACGAAGGTTAAGTTCTTTGTACTACAGAAGAAGATGCTGATAGCCGCCGATTAGTACTTGGTTGACTTGTAAAAAGAAGCAGAAATGACGTCTCTATGAAACCTTCCCCGCAGATCACCCCACCACAGAAGAAAAGAAGGTCGAAACAGACATACAAGAGGTAGTAGTTCTGAAGATGGGTGAAGATGTTGATGGTCAATTGCAAGAGGTTGTTGATGCAGGGGAGAAAAAAAAGAGGTCGAGGTAGAGGGAAAAAAAAAAAGAAAATGCAGATGCCTGTCTAAATAAAGCGAGTTAGAAAGTTGATCTCGTGGCCCCTTTTTGTCCCTGAAGCCCAAACAAGCTTAGTTTGCTCAAAACAGTTCCCTGGTTCCTGTTTCGGGACGCAGACCTGGCCGGATTAAGGTAGCGGCGGCAAGTTTAACCGTTTTTTGCATGTGAGCTTCCCTGTTTGGGCGAAGCCTTGAAACCTTGTTGGCTGAGCGGAGCCGCTGCTTAGTAAGGTCACATGAGCATGCAAACATGTTTGCTCACACTAAACCTAAAACAGATAGTTATACTAGGCCTAAAAGAGGGTTAACCACGTGACGCCCCATTTTTCTCACCTACAAAAGCGCGCTCAAATTTTTTCTCTCTCTTTTTCTTTTCCTTTCTTTCTTCATCATCAGTAGAGGTTTACATACCATGTAAATTTCAATCCCGCGGCTCCGCTACGGCGGCTTGCTGAGGGTCGTTCTTCTGTGCTTCTGTGCAGAGATATGAGCTTCCTTCCGTTCCCGGCCTCGGATAAAAATTGCGTATTCCTTATCCCAAACTTTTATGGCTGAGTCGTCAATCTCTCGATTGGCTAAGCTGTGGAGGAGGCGTGACATTTCTCTTTTTTTACACCCGAGAGGGTTGTCGTTTGATCAGGCATGAGTGCTTGTGCAATCGAATCGGCAGAATGATGTGGTTTCTGTGCGATGTTTGTGGAGCTATGCAAATGGTTATTTGTGTGCTTCGCTTGTCAAACTTCGGCTAGGGTCGCTGTACTGGAATGTTTGACAGCGGCTCCTGTTCGACGTTGGACAAGCTGCTCCAAGACGTTGGTCGTGTGAGCATGTCCTCGTCTATTCCAAATGATATCCGTATATAGCCACAAGATACAAATGAAAAAATTGACATTGGATATAAATTTCTTGATATATTTATCTGCATGTTTTGCCGTCTGTAGCCGTTCACCTCCATCTACTATTACGCCTTCAATGCCTGTCCGGTCTGGATGATCTCACCGGTTCTCGGATCAGTGCTGCGCAACACTGGCCAGCTTTCGCCGTTGCTCTTCACCAGCTTCAGCTCCAGCTTGGTTCCCATGACCGTGTATCCTGACTTGTCGGGATCAATTGGTGCGAACAGATCCCAGGTCTTCTTGTATCGCTTGTTGTCCGACGTGGGGAGATCGAACTCGATTGTGTTTGACGCAAAGTTCACCTTTGCTACACCCTTGTCGATTTTCTTTAGGTATATCGAAGCAATTACTGACGAGGATGTCTGGTAGAAATCGGTTCTAAAACAAATTGCAAGAAGACCAACAGTTAGCCGGGTGAAGTTGGGGAGAGTCTCGTAGGCAAGCAAAGACCCAAAAACATACCGAACTTCGTCGACTCTTTCCTCTCCAGACTTCTTCCTTTTACCTATAAACATATGTCTATTCTTCGTCTTGCATCCCGGTAGTTTCATAAACTCATCAAACTCCAACACTCGCTTTTTACAGCAGCCCCAGCCTTTGCTCCCCTCATGGAAAATAGGCTGTCCTGGGTGATGGACACATTCCTCGTCATCTCTCGACGCCGACGGGGAGTATTGTGCATTACAACCCCGTCGGCGACAAGTTGTATTTGGCGGTATTTCCAAAGATGGGTCGTCGGAATCCGACTCTGGCGCAGCCGGGGGAGGTGTGGGCGCGGCGGTGACTGGAGATGGAGCGACTGGCCTAGCAGTAGGTTGCGGCGCGAGATTCGCCGTCTGTTCTACCGCCGGCGCTTGCTTTTTCGGCTCCTCAACTGGTGTATCGTCGACCGTAGAGTGTTTGCCCGTCGTACAAGGTGGGATGGCAAGGAATTCATCAAAGGTTAAAACCCTCGGTTTACAGCATTTCCAACCTGTAAATCAACCCGCCACATAGGCTATAGTCAGTAACAGGCAAGAAAGAAACATCTGATAAAAGAACGATATAAAGGACGGATCCCGATGACTTTTTTAAAGGTCCCTCTCCACTCGCTAAATCATAACAAAGTCATGCATGCATTCAAGAAGACAGACCTTTTTGGCCTTCGTGAAATACCGGTGGGCCGGGATGGTAGACACAAGGTTCTTCTGGATCTGTGAATTCCTTTCCACAGCTCTTGTGGACGCATTTTTGAGCCATTTTCGCTTTGAACTTGTGTGTGAGTTGCCTGGACTCGAAGACGCTGGGCTCGTCGCGGGGTGTGAGGGGAGCTATATTATTATCTACTAATATGATGAGGGCGGAAAAACAAACCCCAGCCAGAGCTGCCGCTTAGCGCGTCATCGAAAAACTTCCAAGGAATCGAAGCTTCTGGACAAAAACTTTTTGACGAAAGAGTCAACAAAGAACTGCAGGACAAGTTCAAGGGCCCTCAGTAAAAGGATATCTGGAAGGTTCTACTATCTTTGTATGGATTGATTGTTTTTGCTTCCCTATCCAAAACATTCATCGTACTGACGGATACTAATTGCTAGAGTTGAAGCCTCCCCAATAGCCGGAAGATAACCTGCCCTTCAACACATCGACCAGACAAATTAACCAGGTCAATTGAATCTGTTGCCTATCGTAACAATGCGCGCTACCAGAGCACTGCTGCAGAATGTCCAATTGACGCTTTTCACCCGCGCCAATTGCGGCCTTTGCGACACCGCGAAGAATACACTCACCCAGCTGAAAAAGAAGAAGGCCTTCTCATACCTGGAGCTAGATATCATGGCACCGGAGAATAAAGCGTGGAGAGATGTCTACGAATTTGATGTTCCTGTTCTACACGTTCAACGGATCATCTCCCCATTGCCAGGTCGAGAGGTGCTGATGGATGAAGCGAGAAAATTATTCCATCGATTCTCTGAGGAGGAGGTTGGCAAGGCTATTGATGAGACTAAAGAGTAAAAGACAGGATATACATGACATATTTTATCTTATTAACTAACTAATCATAATAATATTTAAATAAATCTGATCTTGTCCGCTGTTCCGTTCGGTGGGAGAATTCAGCATCTATTGTTCACCCTTGGCGATCTTCAGAGTGTTTGTGAGATGTATCGGCAGTGCTGTTACGTCCGAAATAACGGAGATCTATTGTCTGTTAGTATATATTGCCTGTACGTGGGAATTTATGGGCCGGAATCATACCAAATGGAATCCCTGATCAGCATATTTCTTCGCAAATTCCCCAGAGGGACAATAAATGCCTGCTTTCTTTCCATTATCAACAGCAGCCTTGCGAATACGTTCAATGGCTGTTTCCAATTCGGGATGGAACTCGCCGGTCAACACGGGTCGACCAATATTGTTACCGAGATCCCACGGCCCGACCAACAATGCATCGATTCCCGGTACTTTGGCAATTTCCTCAACCTGGGATCCTTTAATTAGTATGGACAGCCAAAATTTTTTTTATCTTCCAGCCTGAATCTGCCTGGACTTACACTGTCAAGGGCAGACTTGGTCTCTATTTGCACAATGGTAAGCAGCGACTCGTTCGCTTGCAGTAGATATTCGGGAGGTGATATATTTCCGAAAGAACCCATGGCAAATGGGCTGCCGAATCCTCTTTTTCCCACGGGAGGGAATTTGGCGGACTCAACTAGCTTCTTAGCATCGTCTACTGTTTCCAATAGCGGTACTAGGATTCCATGAGCACCAGCATCAAGTGCACCTGTTTGTTTCTTTGTTAATAACCTTCCGACACAATGTGGCTTCCATAGCTATTCGGATCTGAACATACGCTTTACCATCCATCCTTCATTTGCAGCGATACGCACGATAGGACTAACGCCAGTACCAGAAATTGCAGAAACAGCCTCGTGCATTTGAGCATCTTGAAGTACGGTAGAATTAGTATCATATCGTGAGTAGATTGTTCACTCAGACCGTACCATCTATGTTTCCATGCTCCATGTCGACTAGAATCCAATCAAACCCGCACCGGGCCATTAGCCGAGAGTTGTTCGACCCCGGAAGCATCTGCCATGCCCCAAAAGAGGTCTTGTTGCCCTTGAGGGCGGAAAATACACGGTTTGAAGCTTGCATTGTGTCTGATCTTCTGGGTGTGAGTAAACTGCTATAATTATGTCGTGTAAAGCGATGAGTGATTTGGATGTATTTAGATCTGAACATTCCTTCTACCGGGCTTTCTCGAAGTATTTAAATGGTCTGATATTCGCCGAAAGTCCTCCTTTCTCCACTGCGCGCGGGGGTGACTGAAGGTGGGGAACAAGAGAAGAGGCGGGATTGCTTGTTCGCTGTGAGCTTTTCTACTCCGTGCTATGTATCGGACGAGATGGATGTGTTGCTCTGTCATGTTGCATCTTGATGAGTAGACTCTAGCTCAATGCAGATTGAAGCAAGGTTGACAATGGCTGTCATACGTTGGCGATGATGTTCTCTGCAGCAGCTTCGGGTAACTGATCTTGGATGCCGACCCGGAGAACGGACATATATACGAAAGCTACGGAGTACGTCCGATCGATCGGGAGGCCGTCATTTTTAGTTCTTTTGGTATGCAATGCGGTCATCACAATGCATGAACAGCCTTGGAGACCTTTCAGCTCGACGGTCGCCAGTAAAGTGGCTGGTTCACAGTGTTAGTGACAGCCGGATATGGAGAGGAGAGTATTGCTGCACGACAAAATCCCAATCCACCAAATCCTACGGTATACCACCGGGTTTCTGTTCATGTTTTACTCAAGCACTAAATAAAGCTATCCAGGTGATATAGACCTGGGCGTGCTTAAGTGCTGCTTGAGCCGCGGATGAACTGTCGCGCGTCGCCCCACACCGCCTTCTACGCGCCAGTGGCAGAATCGGGATAGACGCCGTGTTTGTTATCTCAAACTTCAACCTGGGGAACGTTTTGGCGGTGGTCTTTGTGGCTGAATAGTCATTTCTATGATATCCAATTCGTGATTCAATATGTCTTCGCGCTCTACTTCGCCAGAGACCGAGTCGAACAAAGAACCCTCTCCCCCACCGCGTAACGAAGTGCCCATCTTTCACCAGCCTGCGCCCGCAGTGAAGCCACCTCGCTGCGTTAATTGCCGGAGAGCGCACCTCAAATGTGAGGCAGAAAAACCAGGTTCGCAGCTTAATCCATCATTCTTGCATGCCCATCTTCTCACATCGATTCGTTTAGAGTGTAGTACCTGTGTGAGACTTGGCCGCAAGTGCGATTATTCGGCAGCTCCCCCTCCTCGCCGTTCATTAGAAAATATCAAAGCCCGGTTGCCCAATCGACCTGCCAAAGCCCCATCATCCAATCGGATATCAACCGCATGCCTTTTGTGTCGAAAAGGCAAGAGGAAATGCGATGGTGTGACACCAAGTAAGTTATCGCCAATTCCGTATGAATCGGTATACTTTGAAGCTTCAATTACTCCGGCTCACTAAATAAAGCATGCGGTACATGCATCAGCAGGGGGATTAGATGCGAATATAATAACCCACGAGCCCAACCACCAACGTGCGTTGTTCACGCTCTCTAAAGGCGCCTCACGGGTTTCGGATAATTAATGTTAAGGCTTTACAGGTTAAATTCTCGTCATCAAACTTCATCTGGGGCTGAGAGGCCGGCGAAGCTACCCAGGCTCTCACTGTTGTCTTCGATTTCGAGGAATCTACCACCCTCCCCACAGGTCGTACTTCCGGCGGATGAGAGTTTACCCCAAAAGCCGTCAGGCGCAGCCAGGCATAATGCCCACGAAGTCCACGAATCTTCTGATAGCGACGACTCGCATCCCTCTAGAGCAAATAGTAGCTCACCATCGCCTTCGAATTTTGCCCCTACATCCCGATATCAACCCGCGGACTTCCAACATCTTCACGAACCTATTGAAAATCGTTCCGTCGAGCCTCTAGAGCACGGAGGTCGACTCCATTCGAGTTCCCGGGAAAGGCTTCCCTTAGCGGTCAAGTTAAAGGAGGCAGTTCTACATAGGACCGATGAATCAAACCCGGGCTATACAAGGGAGTCTGAAGAAGAGTTGATGAGGCTGAGACAATTGCAAAAACATAATGCTGGGCTTGTCAAGGTGCGTCCTGATCTGAAGGACATCACTCTTCCCTCGCGCGATGTCGCGGATCGTTTTCTGGCGACCTATCTTACCCGAGAATTTGTTAATCTGCCCATATTCCATCTTCCAACTTTCCAGGAGAAGTACGTGGAGACATGGTGCAGCACAGATCTGTTGGATGATATGGGCGTTTTTCGTGCTACATTAAATGGCATATTTGCACTCGGTTGTCTAGCAGCTGACCCAAATGCTCGAAATGATGCTACGATGTACTTCATCAAGGCACAACGCCTCCTCAGACTGGGCAGTTTCGAAGGGGGTGACTTAACTACCGTTCAGGCGTACATCATCGCTAGTCAATACCTAATTGCTATAAATGATCACTTCGCAGCCTGGAAAACCATTGGCATTGCTATTCGTGTCGCCGAAGGTCTTCGGCTACATCTAAAATCAGGAACCCATCACTTGAAAGACAGGGTGGATAGGGAGCTAGGGAGGAGAGTTTGGTATAGCTGCATTCTCCTAGAGAGGTATTTAACCTTTCCCCTATCTCTATAGAATCAATGCTAACCGATACCCAAGAATGATTGCTCTCAGCCTCGGTTGTAGCACCATTGTCACCCCGCGGACATTTCAAGCTACGCTGCCGATGCCTCTCGAAAACGAATACGTAGACAGTATCTTTGGTGGCAAGCCAGTGCTGGGAGGTGATAGGCCGTCTATAGTTGAATTTTTGGTGGCTTTATCTCGCCTATATGAAAGATACGAAGACATTGTTTCAATCCAGGAGAACCTCCGATTCCTCTACAGCAGTCCCGCCAAAGCACTGGAAATATTTGATTGCCAGCCACTCCTCGACGCAGATCGAAAGCTTTGCAACTGGGTATCGGCTCTTCCAGAGTTCTTACGGCCTGACGCGGGTCACGCTAGCTTACAACACGCCATCGCTAAACGCCAAAACAACATTCTTCGCATTCGATACCTTTACCTTCGACTTCTCCTCTGGCGACCCCTTTTAGCTCTCACTGCGGGGTCTCCGGACCTCACTCCACACCCCGCCACTATATCAGAAGAAGAGGCAACTCGCTTCTCCCTAGACAAACCACTCGTGTATAAAATCGCCTCCCAGGGGGCCGTCCGCTGCATCCTTTCCGCTCACGAAATCCTCAAAATCCTAGCCAACAATCGACAGAGCGATGGGAAACTAGACTATCTCGGTTCCATCCCGTCTTGGTGGGAGAATATCGAATACCTCTATACCTGTGGCCTTGTCCTTTTGGCCGGCCACTCTTGCTCCGCCAGTGTGTATACAGATCTACCTTCTGGTTTTTCCACTGTTCAAAGAGGGTTAAAACTTTGCATTCAGCTTCTTGGTCAATACCGGAGCTTTAGTCGAGAAGCTGGAGAGTATTTGACTGCCATCAAATCGCTTGTAGCAACAACTTCGGCCCAATCGAGGGATAGTGCGACGAACACGGGCACATATTCAATTCCTGCTAATGATATGACTTGGTTGGAGTCTTCGCCTCATGACCTGCCCCTGACTTTATGAAGCATGTGTAATGCCAAAAGGACGGAGTTCAGGATATTATATATTGGGTACGAATTATATGTTCATTTCTGGGGGCAGTTTCACCTTTCTAAAGGCAATTAAATATAATTCACGGTCAACTTTCTGCGTACATCTTTTGATTACCCTCAATTTCTTCGCTCCGATGTTAAAGATCTTTCTTATAATTCCTTTGGAAAAATGATTGACCCGCAAATTGAGATACTGTCACAGTTTTCTAGCGGATGTTCAGTCGCATTTCAAAAACTATATACTTACATACATGCCACCCGGAATCTGCCACTGGGAGAGACGAAAATTCACACCACGCCCCCTAAATCGTTATATACGGCACTTTCTACCAACGGAAGTAGATTATGCAACACTATACTGCTTCAATATCTAGATCTTCGCTTGACCAAGCAATCGGCCCTGAACCTGGTAGATTTTAACCAGCTGCCGAACAGCGAGATCCAAAAGTACATCTTCCGAACCACCAGGGATCCGAGCCACGGGAACATCACGCATGATTCCTAACAAGTAACGTTAAATCAATTAAAAAAGAGAGGAAAGAAAAAGGAACCAAACTTACGTTCAATAAGCTCTCCCTGACCCGTCCTCGTAAACCCAAGTCCACCAAAGAGCAAAACAGCAGTCTGCGCACACTCATTAAGAACCATACCAGCCTTCGCTTTCACCATGGCAGTTAATCCGCCCAGTTTCTTATCCCCTTCGTCCTTCGGCATGTTATTCAGCTGGTACAAAAACTGCTCAACCCACGCAGAAAGCGACTCCAGCTCTGCTCCGGCCTTAGCCAACCGATGCCGAACGACGGGCTGATCCATCAGTTTCTTCCCAAACGCTTCGCGCTTGAGACAGTATTCGAACGCTGCGCTGAGAGCGACGCGCGCCTGCCGAGTAACTCCCACAGCGATGGTGAGGCGCTCATGGTTGAAATTCGTCATTATATATTTCATCCCGTGGCCTTCGGTGCCGATGAGGTTTTCAACGGGGACTTTGACGTCGTCTAGTTCGATGAAGGTGGTGCCGCCGGTTATGTGGCCGGAGACGTAGATCCGACGCATAGTTACGCCGGGGTAGTTCTTTAGTGGGACGACTAGGAGTGAGAGGCCTGTTGGGCCGGGACCGCCGGTGCGGACTGCCATTGTGGTATAGTCTGACCAAATGCCGTTTGTGATCCTGAAGATGAGAGGGGAGGTGAGATATTAGATCGGCTTTGAAGAGCACGGGGGGTGCGGACGTACCATTTCTTGCTACCGTTTATGATATAGTGTTTGCCATCGGGGGATTTCTCGGCAGTCGTCGTGATATTGGCTACATCGCTTCCTGCGTCGGGTTCGGTAATTGCAATGCAGGACCGTTTCTTACCCGTCAGGAAATCGGGGACGAATCTCTCTTGCAGCTCGGGGCTTCCGAATTTGAGAACTGGTGGAATACCAAAGGCGAGGCCGGCAGTAAGAGAGCTGCCGGGACCGCCTATTCCGCTTCTGGACATCTATAGTAAGAAGAAAACGATATGAGTTAGACTTTAGCTTCTGTATGAAGTCAAGATAGAATGTGAGGATTCAATTCGAGTATATCCCTACCTCATCAACGTAGATGCCTGTATGAATCAAATCCCAATCCTCAACTTTCACTCCCAAGATATCATGAATACCGAGCCGCTTAAGCCAAGCTACTGGCAATGGAGAAGGTAAATTGGGTAGAAGCATGTTATGTTTCGCGAACGTCTCGAAGACATGAGGCGGGACATCCCCTTCTCGCTCCCATTCTAAAGCATGGGCATGAAGATTCTCCCATATGAACGCCCGACATGCTTTCTGGAATCTGCGGTGCGACTCATTGTAGTATGGAGAGGGAAGGCCGAGGAGATATGGTGGCTCAGAGAAGGGGACGGGGTTGGTTGAGTTCGTGGTCATTTTGATCTTTGGGTATAGACTATGCGAAAGAACGGGGTCTATGAGTGTAGGTCAGTCGATATGGAGGGAATAATGGATGATTGACCACTTAGCACATACATGCAGGTTAACGAGTGAATGATATATATAGCCAACGGCCGGGTAATGGATATCAACCCCTTCTCTGAGCTGGTGATGCGACGGCTTTTACTTTGAAGTAACACAGAGTTGAGGCTGTGGGGAAAGCTTTCTGCCGGACCGAGGCTAAAGTCACGTGTACCCCGCATCCATTGCTTGCAGCTGTCACAACGGCGAAGTTTACTATCGACTATGTAGAACAAGGGAAAGATTCTATTGGTAAGGCATATATAAATATGTACTTTGAAGGGCAGTGTCCTTGCTAACTGGTGGGAAGGATAAAAGAAGATTCAGAAATTAGGTACCACAGAAACTGACTGGAAGAGTAGATAGAATAGAAATAAAGCCAAAAAAAAAAGAACAAAAATACAAGATAATATTAGCGTGATACAAAATGAGGAGATATGGCTTTCCAAGAGATTAGCTGAGCCAAAAGGTCTTTCTGTCATCAGATGGCATAAATTCATAACGGGTATTATACGACGTTTCTTCATATAGGATTCGTCATAGCGGGATCAGGGAATGCGGGGGCAAGTCCTGCTGTAGTCGGAGCCATTTTATATGGCACGCCCCTAGAAGTTGGAGTATACTGCTGCTCTTGCTGCTGTTGTTTTTGCTGCTGCTGACGTTGTCGGGGAGTATCGCCGGTTCGCGTTGGTGTACTCCGGCTGCCGTCGCTAAACGATCTATCACCACCACCGCCGACAGTACTGCTACCACCAGCACTGCTCGTCTTGCCGCCTCGTTTAACCATTTTGCCCAAGATACTGACTAATTCCGCAGCATCCTCAAAACTATCATCGTCCATTCCTTCCTGGGCATTGTAGACATCTGCGATAGCTTGCTTGGCTAAGCGCCTGCAACCAGTCGCATCGTTGAGGCAATCGTAGAGATAGGCAGCGTATTCTAGCTTAATGGATAATCGCATGGGATGCGACCCGGGTAAAAGCTTGTCGGCTAAGGCAGATACTTCGCTAAAACACTCGGTCGCCTTTGAAGTAAAATCTATGGGGGGGAGGATGAATGATGCCGCGAAGTTGGCGTTGTTGTATATTGGTTGGTCGAGTCCAGGCGGTCGAGCCAATCTACTAGGCCGAACGGGCCCACCTTCGGGAGTAGGCGCTAGTAATGGTGGTGATGAGGTAATTGAACCTCTGTTATTGCTTAGGTCTGGAGAAGATGCTTGCGCTCCTTTTCCGTTTGGGCCATTGGCGGCCCCATTGGTAAGGTTGACCTGGGAGGTAGACCCTGGGAGACTCTGGATACCTGTACGGTGGACCCGGGGTTGGTTGTGGAAGAGCACAAAGATATGATAGAAGGATGCCTGAAGTTTGAATCCAAGAACCTTCAGTTCATTGTAGTCAGCGACCATTGGGAGCACATATTGCTCTACAATTATCAGGCCTTCGCGAGACAGCCATAGAATGTGATGGTAAAGTTGTAATGATTTGGTGTCTCGTGTAGGGTCAAGCCGGCGGAGTTTGCGTGCTCGGAGTAGTTTTTTCGAAAGAATTACGGAGAGACCGAGAACCTTATAAAGCATTCCAGACAAAAAGGGGTTCGTACGGCTAGTAAGAGTGGCGAACTGGCCCAAAAACTTTTGGTCAACTTCTGAGGATGCCATCCATACAGCAAATTCCGGGGGTTCGGTAGAATCCTGCCACAAACGAGAAGCACGAATCAGCTGTCTGACATGAGAATTATCGTCGTAAATCGGGGGATAGGCCTTCTGCTTAGAAGCTCTGCCCATAGCTGGATAATAAAAGAAACAGTAAGGGTATCCAAATGATATAGTACAATCGTAAGTAAAAGAGTAGGATACTGAGTCGGTAGATACCACTCAGCCCAACGTCTTCCCTTTGGCAAGCTGGGAGATGAATATTGCTTGCCAGCACTCTATTCATGGAGTGGACGGGGAGTAAAAACATGTAATATATGTTTGCGCTTACCTTTAGAGCTTTAAAATAGTAGAGTAGTGAGGTATGAAACACACTGAAACAGTGTACCTGTTGTCAGGATATTCCTGCACCTAGGCCACAGGGCGGATAGAACAGCTACCAAAACGGGAGTGCCCACCCTGGATATTCTGGGCCAATGATCCGTTAAAAAATATGGCGAAAACAAAGAAGCAAATGTACGTCGATGGGCCACGTTGGTAAGAAGGGTCTGTCGGTTTGGTGCGATTGGGAATATTAAAAGGAACCGGTGTCTCCAGTCTCCGAAATCTGTATTATACAATTCGTCGCCTGGGTATGGTCTGGCCGTAATTAAGAATGCGGATAGGCTGGATGGATGCGAGGCTAATGTACACAAAAAACACAATATGAATCAAGGCGTGGATAGGGTCTGAGTATATTGTTAGCAGGAGTGTTGGGATCGAGTAGGGTCATGCTTGTCGAGATCCAATGGGCATACCAGATGTAGATCTATCTGACTTAGTTTCAGGCTGACGGGCTATCCGATTCGTCAGAGAGCTAAAACTCGGACCCAATAGAAACACCACAAACGGAGGACTGAAGAGATTTTGGAGGATGGTGGTGAATGTAGATTTGCGTGAATCTATAATTCATTGTTGGCGGATAGACTTTGAGGCGTTGATGTCAATTTGCCAGAGGGTTCAGTGAGTTCTGGAAACCCAGCGGGAGAATCAAGCCACACAGCGCATTTTTGTGATGTTCGCACAAAATCCCGGTTTAAAAAAAGTCAGAAAAGAGTCAAGAACGGTACCGGAGTTTATGCGCAAGCCATTGGGTTGATACAGCCAAGCGGCCTGAAGTTTTGCTGCGACTTGGGCGAAGCTATCGTAAGCGATCAAGCGGCAGGGCAATTTACACGAAAGTTCCTCTTCTGCTTCGACTTCCTCCTCTAACAGTAGCACCAAAATGTAGAAAAGATGAGGAGAAAAAGAAGCAATTGGATTGTTCCGTTTTCTGTCTCTGCCACGGTGACACGAATAAATATGCAGCCGCAGTCCAATCGTTAATCAAGAGAGAGAGAGAGATAAGAAAGGAGCTTTACACATATAAAGGTGTATTTTTATTCGATGTCGACGAAACAGCTCCCTCTCAGCGCAAAGAAGAATTGCATTGAGTTGAAGAGAGCAGAAAGCGAGAGAAAAAAAAAGGCCGCTTCTCGTTGACTGTGACGTTCGATAATTACCCAAGCGTGCGTGTGTGAGTTGGCGCTGCAAGTTTAATGCAGGACCGCCGCGCCGCTTTCGTGCCCACCGCCTTTCTCACCCGCTTTACGTGTCAGGTTGTCAGCCCTGCCTCTGCATGTTCTGGCAGCGCAGCCACAATTTTCAGAGCCTGACGGGTTCGTTTCATGATTATCAGGCAATTTAAGGCCTTCTTTCCACAGAGATCCTTCGTGTCTTGGGCAATAAAGCCATCAAGAAACCCAAGAAGACGCGCCTGATTCAGCTGTCAGGCTCGGTGTCACGTGGTTAGTAGATATATCTGGTCCCCGGAACGGTGGAACTAGCTTCCGATATAAATCCATCAAAGGTCACACAGGACAGCCCATGCAGTTTGTCAAAATACTTCTACTTTTAAATGGAACGAGTAATAACCAAATAACAGGGTGGTCGACTTTCAAATCTCGTTAATACAAAGTTCTTTATGTACATACATTCCAGAGGTTCATGCATCACTCTGGCTTTGCCTTGCAAAGTCTCCCATCGGGCTGAGGAACCCAATATTCACTCCCAACCGCCGTGGTGGCGAAAAAGGTGTGCAAAGGATCATACTTGTCCTTGATCTTATTAAGCTCCTCATATGTTGGCCCGTAGAAAACGTGTTGGAAGTCTGGCTGTCTGAAGTCAGCTTCGTTGAGATAAGCACCGCCATCAGGAGCAAGCTTCGACAGTGCTGGAACAAGGACATTGGTCATCTTCTCTTGAAGTTTTTCCATTTCCTCCACGGGTGCTGTGAAGTTATATGGCCTATTAAACGACAAAGTTAGCTAGGCTTCGTTGAGATATCAGAGAGAGCTAATTAATCAACGTACGTCGAAAGCGCTGTCATGATAATGGCGTCTCGCCATCTTGGTGTAACTGCATTGTGGGTGTCAGCTGGAATACCCCTTGACGCATTTACGGCGATGTTCCCAACTCCTGAACCATTGTCGAAAATGAAACGGATTGCTTCAGTCAGCTCATCGTTTTTCTCTTCAATGACCCATCGAGGGACGAAATATCCGCCCATTTGGCCCGTGCCAACTGGAGCGCCGGGTCCGTCTTGGGTGGAGTCTTGGGCAAAGCTTTCGCTTCTAGAAGCTTCATAGCCTATAGTGTTCGTTTGTTAGGGGAAGTAGTTTCCGTGTATTGTCTTCAAACTGTTGACTTACTATATTTTTGCCCCAGCCCATCAAGCTTTTTAAGGAGAGGGTCGAGTAGTTTGGATATCTCATCTGGAGTAGGGTCAAAAGCGGTCACCATCAGCATAAAATTCGTCGCTCCAGCAAAGTTCACGCAGCTAGCACCCGAATCTACGATGCTTGGAAGAATCTCATGATAAAGCTTGAAAGCTTCCAGATATTCATCCTGTGTAATGTTTTTGGGTGAAAAGTTGAGCATGGCTCGAGTCACGCCCATGTCTGGGTATACTCTGCTTGTCATCGACGTGACAACTCCGTAGGTGCCGCCACCTCCTCCGCTCAGAGCCCAGTAGAGATCTTCGTTCTCTTTGCGTGATGCTTTAAGAATGTTTCCACTTCCATCCACTACCTCCCATTCAAGAACTTGGTCAGCCGCAAGGCCGTACATTGAAGTTAGTGGCGAATGCCCCCCTCCTTGAGTGAAGCCGCCAGCATATGCAACTGATGGACAATGGCCGCCTACTACAATCTGGTCCTCTGCAGCTGCGGCCCTGTAGGCGTCACCTAATTGCACTCCCGCACCAACTTTGATTGCTTTACCGGTATATTCATCGGATTCATAATCAAGAATCTCAGTGTCCTTGAGGTGGTGTACCCAGATTGCAATCGCACCCGCCCCAGTGGACTTTCCAAGGTAATCATGCGCACTATTCCGTATCACGACTCGAATATTATGCTCATTTGCAAACCCTATAGTTTTCGCAACATCCTCCGGCCCAGATACTTTCACGGAGTACTGAACATGTGCTCCAACTTCGCATGGAGAGTCCCGTGGTAGGAAAGGATTGCAGCTATTATTGGTAAAGTACGGGGCCATAGGTGATGAGGATGACTGGTAATGAATCTCTGGCCAGATCCACTGTTCCTGGAGGTATTTGCATTGTTCTTCGTCATAGTTAGGGTCATGGCAGGGACTACCCAATGGGACCGTTGCGATCAGATTTCCGCTGATAGTTTCATTGAATTCCTGCCATGTCGAAGTCTCAGGCCAGCATTCGTCCCCTGGAAAGCATCGGCAATCTGCTTCTGGTGCCTTCGCAGCTGTTATCGCATCTGAACGGCTGATAGAACGTGCATTGGCGGTAGCAAGGAGGGAGAGGGATATATAGGCCGCGGCGGAACAAAGAGACCTCATGGTGGGCGGCTCAACAATAGATAGCACCCTAGTTTCAATGCAGGAACGAGGCGAAGAATGAGAAGCGGTTACCTAGCATCCCATTTTGAGAGGCATGTCAATTGCATTAAATTTATAGCATGACTCCGACAACTTACTCTCCCCGCCCGTCCGATATTCTTCTCGAAATGCGTTTATCACAGCAACGTAGCAGTTCTCAGTGAGGTTGCACAACGGCGGTCAGATCTCCGCCATTAAAATACGGGTACCTCATAAGGAACCTCTGGCTTAAAATATTGGGGATCCACTCGATTATCCTCGTAACCCCAGCATATATTCAATCATCAAGGATACCTGCCCCTGTCCAACCAACCAATCACCTTCTGAAAGCAGAATAGCAACTCGTCAATGTGGAAGGTAACGATGTATCGATACGGTCCTGAGCCTTCTTTGCATTGTAATATAGAGGACTGACAAGGGATTTGCAGCAAACGCTATTGAGTCTGTTCAGGTCTCGACTTTTCGCCTTAGTTTTGGGAGTCCTTTAGAGACTGTTAACACTTTGACGAAGATGATCTTCAAGGTGGACAGAATAAGGCACCGCCGATCTCACCCATATAGGGGTTAGCTCCCGAACCCGCCGAAGTTTCCAAACATTCGACTCCCGAGATCCACATGCCGAGATGCAAAGGTCGGCTTTTTTTGCCTTTCGGTTCTTGAAGGCAGTTTGATATTGAAATAAGAGTCTGTCGTCAGCAGCTGGCTATTATGGAGAGCCGCAGGAGGTAAATATAACTCTAGCCCGCATTCAATTGAATGACTAGCCTACGGAGTACATCGACTCGAAAGACACAATGTAACATCATTTTTCATATATTGAGGTTCGTTACTCAAACAACCTAAAGATCTTAAATATACACTGCATGAGAAACAATACTTGCTTAAAAAAAAAAAGGTCATGAAATCAATTGACTCCCGCAAATAAATACCAAATATCAGCTCCTCTCCACGCACTGGTCCATCAAGCACTATAGGTCGGATCAACCACAGCACCCCTCCGAGCTATCGACTTGATCAACGCATCCTTGACAAATTGTATGCCGTTATTCTCTGTGTCCCGAAGCTCGCTCGCCATTAGCCGAATGCTACCAGCTGTCGTCTCCATATCACCATAGAGGTACCGGTCGTGAGCCAAGGTGAACTTTCGAAGACGCTCCTCTATCTTGGTCACCGCTTCAACCAAGACCTCATCCTGGCAGAGATAGTCTGCTCGTTGGAGGACGCTTCCACCTGCGCGGTCTTTGGCCACGAAAACTTGGGGATCGAGATACTCTCTCCCCCAGACGTGCCACTGAATGATCTCAACGTCTTCATCCAGTGTATAGCTCTCCTCGTCCCCCCAGGATTTTGCTCGCCAGCTTCGTGAAAGCCGACCTTTTAACTTCATGTCTGCGATATGACCGGCAATGGCATTTTGGCCTCGTGCCCTATCGGGGAAGTTCGTCGTCAACCACTCAACGGTTACTTCGCGCATGGTGTTGACTACCAACCAAGCTTCTTGCTCGGCGGTCCACTTGCTCCCTGTGGATATGTTAGAGTGGGATACATAGGGCAGAACCTTGTTGCCCTCCAGCAGCATTAATATCAATTACATACCTCTAGTACTGCCTGGCGCTTTGCTCGAACCCTGTTGGAGGTGATTAGCCGACAATACACACAGAAACTTTGAGATATAGGTCTCATACTAACCTGGGCTGTCATGCCACCCTGCCCTAGTCCGGAATGTCCTTGTGCAAAAGGGTTCTGCTGCGAGGGCTGCTGCTGTCCCTGGGCGGATTGGTCCTGCATGGCATCGCCATGAGTAGGCTGATTCATAGGAGCGTCTGACATATTGAATTATCAACGTATGCCTAGAAAAAGGTGGAAGATGCTGAACGGTAAAAAAGCGATGCGTTGTACCCTGGTATGAATCAGGTATGATATTTATATAGGTTGGAACTCGCTTGGGGTATATGATGCAGCCGTGCCACCGGCGGCCTTATATAGACCTATAAACTGGGAAGAGAACTGTCAGCTAGGCTACATCCGTAGCATGGAGAGAAGAAGGGGCATATTCCCGTCAACTATGGGCCAAAATACCTCGATGGCATCATATGCTTAGCAAGCCACATTGTCGACAACAAGGCAAAGACAGGACAATCTGGAGCGGCTTTGTCCAGCTCAAAAGGTAACAAGACAGGGTCCAGCCGAGTCTGCTACTTTTGTTGACTATATATGATGAGAGTTCCGGGAAAGTTAAGAGAGTTGGGGATATGAATTTATATATGTGCCCTGGCTCATTGTTCGTCGACGGCAACATCCAGAAGTCACTGCAGATAATGTCAAAGCAGGCCACACCATTGTTTCATGCTATAGAAGTTAATGGATGATTAGTGCCGGAAAGCTGCTATTCTCCTTCAACATCGCATGAGCTGGAGAAGATATGTGAATTAGAGTTGCGGGAAGTCCCAATAATTAAATTGCGATCAAAAAAACCTCTATAAAGTCAAATCTTTCAAGTATAAAAAAGCCAGTGCTAGTGTTTGACGGTCTAAAAACCCAAGGACCAAGTATAATGCTGTATATACAGCAGGTCACAAAAGACAGGAATTATGTTGATAGACCCGAAAAATGCCGCCTATTATGTCCATAACAAAAGAAAGGGCGGTAGCCCGAAAAAGATGTAGATTTAAAGGTTGCAGTTTGAGAACAAAGCCTTCAATAGTTTGTAACGGCCATTCTCTGCATGAGGTGGAAAACCCAGATTGTTTGCCCATTATATTATATCTTCTCTTTGTTTCGTGGAAGTATGAAAGCCCTTGCACATAAGAAATCCATATATGTGAATACCAAAAACAGATGCATAGGTCGTAGGGGTATAGTAGCAAATACTCCTTTCAATGGTTGCTGCTCTTATGCAAATACACCAAAACTAGACAAAAAATGCTCTTATATACTCCATATATGTATAGGGTGGATGGAAGTATCAGATGAGATCCATTTAACCGGCAAGTAGATCTTCAATGTCCACAAAACCAACAAATGCCCGCTGGATGAAAGTTTTCCATAGATTAATGCTCGTATCAGTAAAAGAGTCGCTAGATGTTTTCGGGGAACCGTCGGGCTTTATTCCCATTGCTTGCTGATTTTTATTAGAGTTGGATGGGGGTTCGTGAGATTCGCGATCGTGATTTTCGAGGCCTGCGTCTGTTGTAGATTGCTCATTTTTGAGTTTGGATGAGCTTGCTGCGATACGCCGGGCCAGATCGAGGTAGCTGTTGATTGTCATATCTTTCAGCTTATATGTCGGGTCGGTCCGGGTATCATATTCAACTTCGTATTTAAAAGCATTAGCTCCCTCCGCAGAGACCTCCTGGGAGTTCTTTACTTGATAGTCTCTCCATGTATTGCGAGGGATTTTCCAGGGACCTGAGGTATCCGACGACGAGCTTTTGTCGTTGTACTTAGTTATATTGGCGAAATATTGTGTGTAGCCGAGCCACGTGAAGGCCTGATTGTGGTATGCAGGCCCAGGTCCGGCCTTCTTTGGAGGTGGTTTTGGAATTGGAAATTTCTTCTTCTTCTTTTTCTTCTTCTTCTTGTTCTTTTTCTTCTTTTTCTTCGACGCCTCTACATCTTCCCGAGCGAGCTCGTCATCATCCTCTGAATCCATAAATGCACCTTCCAGATCATAGTCACTTTGGATCTCGGACGGCTGATGAGACCATGTTTTCGCGTTTTCCAAGCCGGTTATATTATATTCGATCACCCTCATACTCGGAAAGTAGCAAGGAATAACGCTAGGCGATACCAAGGATATGGCGTATCGCTCACCCCATTGCCCACCTATCTCTTCAAGATATTTATCCATGGATTTCTGGATTTCCTGGTCTTGCCATGTTTCATCTGATTCAGTTGGATGAACAGACTTGGACGGTGGTGACGGCAGATCTTTCCACTCCTTTAAAAGGTCGTAAAGGTATTTGAAGCGACTTGAAGTTGAAGATCTGACGGATATCGTACCATCGGTTTCCGCATCGTGCCGCTTCTCTGATTGTTGGCCGATCGTGATCTCGTTAAAGTCCTGGAGAACAAAGTGGTCTATATTCATGTGACCATATACACTACCCACGATCACATCGCGGTACTGCTTCGTCCAGAGAGTGTATTTCTGCCAGCAGGACCTATACCAACTTCGTTTAGCTTTCGCCATGACGGGAGGCACGTGTCCGATAAGGATAGCTTTCATTCCCCTGTCACGGAGGAACTGAAGATGAGTTCTCAGCCATTCCATGTGTGCATATCCGGGTCCTGATTTCGCGTTGCAGCCATCCACCGCGCTGTTGGAATTGTAGAAATACATTGTGTTAAGACTTATGACCGCCAACTTGTCGGGCACGACTTCAACATAGTACCATCCACCCTGCGCGAACGAGTGGCGCTGCTCTTCTGGAATGAAGTCATGCCAGGCCTGTCCGAATATTTTGGTCCACTTATTAGGCCCCTTCTCGAAAATATTATGAGGCATGATATCATTATTCCCAATTGTCGGTACTATTGGAATTGTGCGGCTCTTTTGATGATCATCCTTTGGTGTGGAGAAAGTATTAATCATCTTATTAGCGACAAGGGTGTTCAGATCTATGACTTCCTGTTCCGCACGAGGCATTCGGTCATCTCTGTCATGTCGTACAGCATCGCCGGTCCATACAACGAAGTCGATAGTATCTTTCAGGTTTTTCTCTATCCAGTCAAAAGTAGCATTCACAAGGGAAAACGGGCTGTCGCAATCGCTTCCAGGAGTGCCGAGATATCCAGATCTCCCAGAGCCATGATGGCAGCTGCTTCCTATCTTTTTATTTGCCTTATAATGGCTATCGGCATGTATATCTTGGAGCAGCTATTAGCACAAACAGCAACAGAGGCCCTACGGGAGCGGGGGGATCCAAACCGGTTATGTGAAGAAAACGGCCATGCAAAGGCGGGTGTCCCTGTCCAGTGACATTATGGAACTCAGTATGCACCGTTTCTTGAAAATATCTATATACTGTGGTGGTATATAGTGTGAGAAAGAACAGCAAGCACGCCGCCAGTAGGTACTTCATCATGTACTTCCCCACTCGCGGCAACAGACTGCCTGTGTCGTCTAAAACTTGTATTCAAACATGAGAAGACTTCATAGGGAAAAGAGAAATGAACAGAGCTTCAAGCAATATAGCGAGTTGGTGGATTTTAACATATCGCAGGCCGTAATTCGGCCGCCTGACGACGACTCGCGCCACACATTTTTGTCGTTTGACCGATCCGAAAAAAATAATGACGTCGGCCCGAAGGCGGGGGCTATCCAAATATAGACTAGCGTTATCGCGTGGCGCGATTCGTGTAATGCTCGTGTCACGTGGGATTGGTGCTTGGAGGGGCTGACAAGATCAGGAAGCATATCAGATGGACTCTTAGCGGTCTGCTGATACGCTTTAAGGGAGCTGAGGGTGTTGGAGCAAGCATATCAAGTGATTGCCCCTCTTTTGCTCTACGCTCTTACTCAGCAGTAGTTTGCAGCAATTCCCAAAAACGTTCCATCCACCAAACAACCTCCTACTTCCTATTTACCACAGCTGACCGTTTTATGCGAACCTGAAAAAAAAATCATTATTCAAAACTATACATACCCTTGTAGAAAAGATGTCTGGTTTCCCGAGCCTAAAGCCCGCATTTACCATACAGGTACTCATGTGTTCACGGCATATCAGAACTGGTGTCAATACTAAACCGCTTTTTTAGGTAAAGATTGACGCCGCAACAGTTGTTGGTACGAGTGACCAGCCCATTGGGGCTATTCCAGGCCATTGAGTTCTGTTTGTAGGGCTAATAAGTTGTTCCCAGGAAGTGGAACTCGTAAAAGCGACCTCATGGTTACGGTTTGTCACCGCTTCTGTATCACGTCTCCAAACAAACCAGCTCTATAGCATTTTCTGAGCAGCTATCTTTGATTTTCATCTAGCCTATGGTTGCGGGAACCGTAAAGAGTGAAGAAGGCTTCTCACCTGCGTTCAACGGCGAGTTTTTTGGCACTGGGAACGATTACATCCGCACGGACCCTGATGGGAAGCGCTTGAGGCTTGACGCACATGGCACAATCAAGTAAGCTTCCTGCACTGACACCCTCTTGCGTTGAACAGCCAGCTGATCAGTCTCTAGAACAAATGATGGGGCTGTGAGTACCATGCCTGGCATAATGTTTGGCAGGCTTTACCCTGTATTGACACGCTGGGTGTAGTCAATATACATCCATTATACTGGGGTTGCCGAGATGACTCCAGAGCTTGGAGCAATAAATGCGGGCACATCTGAGTCAACAGTAACACCGCATGGGCATATATGTACGGTCTAAACATCCATTCCGTTAATATCCAACCAAACTAACCAAGGCATTCGAAACTAGACACCCACCCGACTTTTGAGGTTTGCTGGTCCCTGTCCCTGCTCCTCAATTATTTGTGCCGTGTTTCATTCTCATTTGTTTTTAAACTCACAGACCGGGGATGAGAGATATGCTGCCTTGGAGAATGGGGTATTCGTTGCCTCAGGACACTTCATCTATGAAAAGGGTGTCCAGACTATCGTGGAATATAAGGTGAGCCAGGTTTGCAAGGAATAGGCTATTTGAAACCTGGTGCTTATTGCACGCAACCAAACACGGCGTTTCAGTTGGATTGGGAAATGAAACTGAATTATGAGATGATGGAAACCCCTCCCAAAAAGAGGTAGTGATATCAAAATGAAAATATTCATGTCCTACTTTCATCCAAACTTCACCCGGAATGGAGTCATTCATTCAACCATAAGTCGTAACGAAGAAAGCAATATATGAGGTAAAAAGACACAACTTCGTAGACTCAAAGCAAGTCGACATCATCCCAGCAGACGTTCCCACTCACCCTGTTCACGGTCCTCCTCCAAATCCTGCGATCGAGAAAATGGAGATCTCCCACCCCCCAGTCCCCATACTCCAATATCAGCAGGTATCTCAAACGGCAGCAGGCTCAGCACGCCACCTTCCCCGGATTTATTCGCCACGAACTTGCCCATTTTAACACATAGCCAGCCCAACACGAGCAAAGCCAAGGTGCTAACCACAGATATCACACATGTTAAAAAAGTCACAGTGCTCACACCACAACCGAGCGGTCTGCAACGTAGCTCCCATCGCTCTTTCGGACCGAGTGGGCAGATGGAATCGCTAGAAATTGGTGCAAGGATAGGAATACTGGCCTGGTTGGATACGCAGGCTCCGGACTGCATTGTATTCGAGGCGGACGGTTAGAAAAGTCTCTCATGCTGAAAGAAGCTTTGATTTCTTGAGTAGGCAAAATAAAAGAGGAACCATGAATGTCCCTGAAGCCATATGATAGAAAGTAGGTTCTGTTTCTCAGGCATATTGAGGAAGGACTTGGCTAATCCCCTTTTTCTCCCCCATGATGTGCAGATAGGGTAGATAGTGAAGCGAAAAGGCTAAAAGGACAGAACCATGTTCATGTTTCGAAAGGAGCGATGTAAAATAGTGAAATAGCTTTAGCACATACAGAAGGGCACCAGCTGCAAAAATCCGCAGACCGAAGGCATGAGCCACAGTCTTGGTGGTGCCAGCAAAACTCCAAAAGACGCCTCTGGCGATCGTAATCTGTTAGCGAAGGGATAACCGTCTCGTTATTCATCGGAGTAATATGATGCTACCGTATATGAGCTTTGCTCTGTGGATGATTGATCGACTCGTGCTTGGATGGACCTGGTCAGGCCTTGGCCCAGCGCCAAGAATAGCTCTTGTTGCTACACACAAGCGATCTATGATGAAGAGCTTAGAGTTGTTTCAAGCTCTAGTAGGGTTGACTCCAAAAAAACAGTCTACATCTTAGTATGCGAATAGTAACCTCTGTCCTACAGGTTGAATTCACAAGCTGAATCCCAGATACCATAGACATTGAAATGAGCTTTTAGAAGTCGAATTGATCATGGCCCATTACGCTAAAACAAGTGGAAGAGAATTAAGATGCTTCATCGGCCCGCCGATAGTGAGGAATTCTTGAATTTCGTTTGCAGCATACTATAACCATTAAGAGAGCATTTTGAAGAAGGAAGAGGAAATTTAAACCACTCTCTTCACCTGTAAACATAATTCATATTAGCATATCAATTTTCTTCAAGAGAACACAGACCCATGGCTGGTATACGTATGAATCTTACCTCGAAGAACCGTTTCAGCCACCAGACTTGGAAAACACCATTTCCAATCAAAATAATCAACTGGAACAAACTCCACCACTTCACTCGGGCATTTGTGCTCTCAGCGGTATTTCTATGCGTGCGCTCGCGGACAATGATGTAGGACTGTTCGTCTTTGACATGGGTAACCTCGTTGGACATTTTGCGCACTATATAATGGATGTGGTTAGCGGTAGGCCAGCCATTGAAATGGAAGAATCAATAGGACTCCAACGGTGGACACGAACCCTCGGTTTCCAATGGGTCGCTAGGCGCTTCGGCTTCTGGTACGTAGACAACTCCGTGGACATTGAACGAAACTTCCTTGGTATTTGAAGACCATGCCTCATTGCCAAAACAGTATTCGTACTTCCCGTCTCTGGAGGCAACGAAGGTGTACTCGTCCGAGGGAATGGCGACCTTGTTATAGATTCGATTGTGGCCCGGATCTTCGACCTAAATTATTCAATAAACAGTGTCAGCAACCAGTAACTAAAGGCAGAGGAAAGGGTTGTTTGTATGTATGCGGACAGAGGAAAGGATTGGAAAGCGCTAACCCAGAAGTTGATGTCGAGGTTCCCAGTGCTGCCGTATTCTATATCTCCGGTTTGAAAGGCAACTGTCATCGTATCACCGGAGCGTAGTTCTTCGAAAAAACATTCTCTCGAATGCGCTCGTAGCGGAATGTTATGTGCAGAAGTTATTCCGAGAGAGCACAATGCCCCCAGGGCTAGGGTAGAGAAAGACAGCCGCATAATCTTAGAATCCAAATGTCACAAAGCAAAAGAAAAAGAAATCAATTGTAAAGAAGAATGGGTTGGGTTTCCTGGTGGTGAACTGTAGATTTGGCTTCTGATCAAGCTGTCCTGATCGTTAACTCATTTTGGCGTAGCGTGTCAACTTGCGCACGGACCAACTCATACAAATATTGGATCTGATTTGATCCAAACGTTTGGTTGAGAAGGGCGTTGTGTCTAGATTATATATATTTTTATGTTTATATTTACAAAACTTAGGGCATGAAATTTCTTCATCACAAGTGTTCTCCATGCTTTGTGAGCTATGTTGAAGCTTACAATATGAGCCTCAAATGAGCACATAGTTGCCTTGTCCTGCCAACCGAGATACTCCTAAGGGTGCGGCAGACCGGGCCAGGAGTTTTTGGACATAGGTAATACCATGGTCATGCTTAACAATGGGTTAGAATGCATAAAACCCATCAGAAATCGCCAAGGAGTATTGAGATCATGGCCATCGAATGCATGTTCAATATCTAGATAAGTCTGACCTTGACTGTATCTGTATCAAAACTCGAAATTCTCCAACCCTTTGCTGGGTCTTTAATTCCCTTGGAAACAGACACTCCCGTCTATAGTTGGGTTAACTGGCCGGCTTATACTGTTGTTAGTCTCACAGTATTTAAGGGCATCAAATCTCTAGTCGAGGTTTCTTCCTCTAGTAATTTGCTCAGCGGAGTGACTCTATGTACATCAGTGCACGAACTTGTTAAGTTGGCCTGATCTTTGTTTGGTTACTAACTGTACTTTCCCGACATTCACCTGCACTCCCCTTTAGATGAGCTCTGATATTGCTCACCATTCAATTCCCTCAACAATCTATCAAAGGGATCTTCAATTTTACTCCTCTTCTTATCTTCTTCCCACTTGATTCTGATCCTCACTAGCTGGAAACCATGACATCTGGCCAGCATAGAGCCTACGATTTGAGGGTGTCATTTTCTGATGTTTTCAAGAGCTCCAAGGCCCTCCGTCAAGAGATGGCGGCATTGTTATACAAGGTCATAAAATGATCCATCGATATTATACCTTTTTTCTTCTGTCTACTGCTCCTTGTGCTAATACCAACCAGAAAAAGCTGATAGAAGATGAAAACAAGCGGTATTCGGCCTTGGAAGCACTGGTCCCACAGGATATACCCGCAACAACCGCGCCCCCGCAAGAAGCAACAACCCAGCCTCCTCCCGCAGCAGAAGACAAAGCTCCAGCGAAGGAGCCGACAAAGGAGCCAGAGCCAGCCAAGAAGGATGATAACGTCTCGGAATGGACTGCCGAGCAAGATGCAGAGCTGCTTAGGCTAAAGTCCGAGAACACACCATGGAAAGCTATTAGCACTGCCATTGGGAAACCAGTTGGCGAAGTGAAGCAGCGGTGGGGTCTGATCCGACCGGTACTAGCTCCCAGACCGCCGAAAGAAGTCACAACTCAGAAGGACGAGGAAGAAAAGCAGCCCGAAGCGCAGGAAGGCAGTAAGCCGAGGATCAAACGCCGGGTATCATTTACTGAGCCATTGTTTGGCGCTGGTAAAGTAAGCTGTTGCCACATGAATATTCTTTGGTTCAATTGGTCCCTGGCCTTTAGGGGCAAGGAGGGCATATAAGCTAAAAAGTCTGACAAACGTACGACACAGGCGGAAGAATCCTCATCCACGCGGAAGGTAACTTATTATCCCGGTAATAAGTTTACGCTAGAGGAGATAATCATGCTTAACAAGCTGGCAGAGAGATATGAGGAGGAGAAATGGCTTCGGATCAGCTCTAGGTTCTACGACAAGACGGGTAGTAGGATCAGTCCGGAAGAAGCCAAGCAGTATGTCTTGACGAATTTGGATTGACGGTCGGTACTTGATCACACAGGATCCAGTTCAAGATGGGTACACCGTAGTACGATGGTTCCGATCTTCTGCCAAACTTCGGGAAGAGTTCGATTGTGCGGCGTAGAATGTTCGGGAGAAACGAGGATAGGATTTAGCAGTCAAGGTTTGCTACTTGACGAGCCATGGTTCATTCTCGTACTGTAGGCAGGGCGAATGCGAAGAAGTATTCATGGACGATTAGTATCTCGGGACCAAAAAGATAAGACAAGAGTACCGTGAAATGGCAGATACCTCAGGCAATTAATAGAAACAGATCATCGTATTGTTACTCTGGAATGATTGCAGTTCTCCCGCGACATGGTGGAAACCCGAGAAATGTTCTAGACTTGACGCCTCTCCTTTTCGCGCTTTTTGCCCCTGAGCTTTGCCTTGTTGGCGGCGACGGAGCCCCAAGCCAGGCGGTGATTGGTGCAGAAGGTCAGTCTAGGCTGTTTCGGAGTTGCAGCCACAACCTGCAGCCAACCTGGAACACGCTGACTAACACCCTCAAAGAAAAGTATCTCAATCCCCAAACCAACAACTCACGCTCTTCTTCTTCCCGCGGTTCGCTCCAAATCTTTTCTCTCAAGTCTCTCGCTTTTGCTCCTGTTTTTTTTTATATAACCCAGAGCATTCTCGCCGTTCCTTTGCTCTTCTTTTTCCCTTTTCTCATCTTCCAACCATAGCGCCGGTCATTTAAACTCATCTCTTCTTGTTCTGTCACTACACAATGCGTTTCTCTCATCTCGTTTCCCTAGCCCTGGCGGCAGGGCCCGTTGCTGTCTCTGCAACTGGCAAACTCGGTTTCTCCTTGGGTGTCAAGAACGGAGATGGATCTTGCAAGACCCAGTCCGATTTCGAAAAAGACTTTGACGTCCTCAAAGCTCACACTAACATCGTCCGAACCTATGCTGCTGACGACTGTGACAACACCTTGGCTATCATTCCTGCTGCCAAGAAGAAGAACTTCAAGCTCATTCTCGGAGTCTGGTAATTATTATCTCGAAACTATCCTCCATGTTGATCTTCCTTTACTAAATTGCTTTTGTTTCTGTTAACTAGGCCCGATGTTCCCGAATCTTTCAAGGCTGACACCGAAGCCTTGAAGAAGGCCGTTCCTGGAAACGAAGAAGTTATTCGTGCCATTACTGTTGGCTCCGAGACCCTCTACCGTGGCAACTTCACCGGCGAGGAGCTTTTGGGCAAGATCAACCAGGTTAAGAAGATGTTCCCCAAGGTCGATGTCGGTACCGCAGACAGCTGGAACAAGTACGCTGATGGTACTGCTGATCCTCTTATTGCTGGTGGTGTCAACTTCTTGTATGTGACCCCTTACTTTACACCCTTTTCTACTCTCTCCGTGGTAACTAACCATAATTTTCTCCTCTCTACAGCCTTGTCAATGCCTTTGCTTTCTGGCAGGGTCAGGATATCAGCAATGCTACCGCTACCTTCTTCGATGATATGGTTCAAGCTATCGACCATATCCACAAAATTGCTGGTCCTGATGCTGATAAGATCTACATCGCCACTGGTGAAACTGGCTGGCCATCCGGTACGTACTCTTTTGGTTACAGCGGTAACGTGATGCCTATGGATCAATTGCTGACTATTGTATAATTTAGACGGCGGAAGCGACTATGGTAAGTCCAAGGCTGGTAACGCAAATGCTGTTACCTTCCACGACAAGGGCGTCTGCGGCATGCTCGCCTGGGGTGTTGATGTCTTCTTCTTCGAGGCCTTCGATGAGCCATGGAAGCCAGACAGCGTTGGTGACAACGGCAAGGCTGCTGACGAAACTCACTGGGGAATGTACACTGCCGATCGCAAGCCCAAGTATGAGGTTTCTTGCTAGATCAGAGATATAAAGTTGCATCGGAAGGGGACGAGTTTGTATAACTAATTTCGGTTAGTAAATTTAGTTCAAATATGCTATCGCAGTAATATATGTTAGAAATAGAGTCATCAAAAGCACATCCTCCAAAATACCATGCATAAATCGAACTCAAGATATTCTCCTGCATGTCAACACGAGGGGCAACATACCATCAACTCGATCTGCCCTTGTCCTTGATCTACCCCTTTTTGCTTTTTCGCGTTGCGCGCTTCTCCCCTTTTGGGCCGACAGGCTTGGCCTTGGAGAAACGCCCAACTTTCGGGGCGGTTGTGCTAAATTACCTAATAACACGTTGTTAGGGATCATCGGACAACTAAACTATTAAATTTATTTTATCTCAACTAGCCCCTGGTCCCCAATCTTTTCCTCTCCTCCAAGGAACGACTGAACGTCTTCTGCAGCCCTCGAACCGTTTCTCCAGACGCCGTGTACGGCTCAACCTTTTCTCCCCCGTAGTCTCAGCGGCTTGAGCCATGGTTCGTTCGCTCGGCTACCCAAGTTTTCTTTGACGTTTTTTGTTTACTAGGCCAGTCCTTCGTGGCACCACTCCTGACCTCGTTTCGTCGCCTGTCGCGTCGATATACCTATCCCCTTGAATACCTACGGTGGTGGGGGGAGTTTTATATATATATGCCTTTTTGTGCGACCATTTTACGGCGTGACGACTGCTTCCAGGGGCGTATATATATACCAGTAGTAGGATTCGTCTAGGTTTTTTTGACACGACGGCCGAATCCTCTCCCGCTTCATCTTCTCGTTCCTTGAGTTCCATGCTTCAAAATTACGCGGTTTATAGAAAGCGGCAAGCAGAGGCTTGCTGCCTCAGACGAAACGGAAAGTAGGTGCTTGTCCTTGTCTCTTTATTCGGACCGTGACCATTGGTTGGATATCAAATAACTTGCAGCTAACCTATTACACGTGTGCGTGCATCGTAGGCTCCATCTTGTCACTGGACTCTGCCAATTTGGCCCTTGACCCCTCCTCATCCTCTCTCCGTCCACCGGTTCGCAACAGCCTGGAGCACAACGCGGTTATCCCTTCGGTGAAGCGCTCAACAACGCCGGGAGCCTCGACTTTATCGGCCGCTGCATCCCCTGGTCGTTTTCTTTCGGCTGTGTCACCTGTGTTTTCGTCCCTTCCTGTGCTTCCAAGACTTCAGGGCACATCGGATACCCAATCCTTATCCCCGGATAATAGGCGGACTGATACGAGCACGTACTATACGACCGCCTGGGGCTCTCCATATGCAACCCCGAGTTCTCGAAGGCTGTCTGGTACTTTGAGAAACCGCCAAGTTAATTTTGACGCGGATTTTTTAGATACTTCTCCCTTTTCTATCAATAGCCGTCATCAACAGCTAGCTTTGGTTAACGACAGCACCGAACAGCTGACGGCTGCGCGCTTGTCCGAACCGTCGTTTGCAGAACAACTAGAACCCGACAACCCGGGCAGAAGTAGGGCGAGATCAATACAGGATTTCACCCAGGATTGGATAAACCAGTACTTGACCGGTCATCCTCGCTCCGAGCGCACGAATTGGCTAAGTGACGATTCAGATAGCGAAACCGGGTCATTCTTGACTGCTCACAACTTTGCCGAGGAAGAATCTGGGTGGCTTGGTCTTGACGACCCCATCGACGACGATATCCTGAAAACGCCGACTTCCTCTAATCCCCGTAAACGGCGTGAAAAGGGAGGGCGTAGCAGCAATTTCGGTTCTCTTCGATCGAGGGCAAGGCATATCTCGCAGAAAAGCACAGATACTCTGAAACAGTCGGATTTTTGGGATCTCGGACACGACCAGGACACTGCACCTACCATGTCTAACCCGGAGCCTTTGGCTGGCGCCGGCGAGCAGGAGTTAGTCCCTCGGTCCTCGAACATTTCTCCGGCTGAAAAGCCACTTCCCCCTCCTCCTCAAACCGAAATAACTTCAATACCACCCCCTGTTCCTCAGAAGACTATACCAACAGCGCCCGCGTTTTACCGGCCTAAAAAACGCGTTCCGTGGCGAGGGAGACATTGCATCATCGCTCTACCCCTCGAAGATGCTCGAGGCTCGACAGAAAGTGGCTTTAAATTGCTTTCCGCTGCGGACAATGAACAGAAGCTAAAAAAATGGGAAGATGAAGGGTACGATGTCCGTGGGTATGCAGAGGCTCAAACGCAATCGCAAAGTTGTCCTTCATTTCCCGACCCTACAGATTCTCAAAAGGTTTTTGAAGATAAAAGCTTTACTGTCAGCTTCCCAAATCAAGGGGAATGGGAAGATTATGTTAATTATCTTCAAGAAGAGAAGCTTCGTGCTCTTGGTGTCTTCCTCGGAGAGCCAGAGCCAGAGCCTATTCCCACGCATTCGCCAATATCGGCTCCCATGAGCCAGAATTCTTCGCAGTTCCCAGGCAACACAATCTCGCCCCCAATCCCTGCTTCTTCTGTCTTGAGCAATCAATTAAATATGCCAGTCAATCCATTCGCTGCTGCTTTTAATCCGGTCAAAACGACCGCGAGCCTCGGTTCCTTTACGTCGCCATCGACGCCCTTTGGCCTTCAAACGACATCTCCCTACCAGCCACAGCAAGCGAACATGGGCAATGAGTCGATATACCCTCCTTACCTACCATTCCAACCCACTCCGCCTGTCCATAATGCTCAGAGTCCTCAGCACATATACGGCCTCCAGCAAAGTCTAGTATCACCCATGGGCACTGCAAGTATGGCAAACCTTGGCTCTTTGCTGCCTGTTTCACCAATGGTTCACGAAGATATGAATCATTTCTCCAGACCTGATTTGTATCAATTAAACCATTCCATGCACCAAGAGCCTCAACAAGTATACGAGACGAATGGTGGTGGTGAAATACCCCTGCACCCAGTCCACCAGCAGGGAGAGGAAGTGGATTCAGATACTATACATACACCTTCTGGTCCCGAGATTGTCCATCCGACGCCCAGGGGACATCGCCATAACCTGAGCGAAACCCTTCAAAAGGGAATAGAGAAAGCAGAGCACGAGTTAGAGGAAGAGCAGATCAATAAACGCCGAGGAGACTCAGTGAGCACTCACTGGCCTGTGCCCAACGATGCCGGACTAGGACAACAGTCATACTTCCCAGCACAACCACAGACTCAATCAGACCGATTACAACAGCAACTCTTTGGCGAACGAGGCTATGATCATGGCGGTATGGATGACGGCTCTGACATCGATACAAACCCAAGTCTTACTGCGTCAAGATCCCCCATTGAATTCCAAGGCAATAACGTGGAGGCAAACAACCTGCCTCAGAACAATGCGGGTCCAGATTCATTGTTTTCTAGCCATAAACCGAGGAATTCACTCACGAATTTGAATGTGTCCGCTCAATCGTTCGACCCAACCTCTTCCTTTTCAGCCTCGAATTTCTCATTTGTCCCGAACGGTTTCCCAATGAATTCAGCCGATATTAATTCTCAGCAGCCCTCTAACCGGGGAGCCACCAAACAAATTTCACATAGCGCACGCTCTAGTGGCTTTAATATCTCTGCTCCATCGTTTACCCCACGACAGAACCATGGTTCCGTTTCTTCAGTCAACGGGTTCAAATTCTCAGCAGCCTCTTTCAATGTCGAGGCTCCTGTTTTCAACCCTGGAGCAAGCATTAACATTACAGCTCCTCAGGATAATGAGTCTGGACCGAGAGCTAACATTTTTGGTGACTTTGGCGAGTCGCATGCTCGGCCTGCAAAACAATCCAAGGCCATCCCCATTGTTCGGCCTGAAGAATCCGTCAAGGCTGACGACAACGCAGACAAAGGGGAGGGAGGCAGGTTTGGAGCGCAGGGACGGGAGAAACGTGCCAGACACGTTGGAGGTGATGATGATGAGGAGCCTGTGTTCGCATCTCACGCACCAACCGATACTGATTCTAAGGCGAGCCTTGATGAGTCTAAAGACGGCGAACTCAGTGCAGAATCAGAAACGAAAGAGTCAGTGGATAAAACTACGCCTCAACCACAAGAAGTCGAGAAACCAGAACCCGCTGCCTCACAGCAGGAGCCTACTACATGGAAACCCTTTGAGTTCAGGAATGAGAAAGACGCTGTTGCTTTCAATGCAGCTGTCCCTTCGAGTGTCATTGCTGATCAGGCCGATGTAACTTCGCCCCAGGCTGCAGAGCCCCAGTACCGTGATGGTGCTGTAGCTGGACCATCTACTGGATCTGGTGTAACGGCGCAAGAACCGGCAAAATTGAAACCCACCGCCCAACCGTTTGAATTCAAAGCCTCTACTCCAACGGCTTCTAGTCCTAAGCCAGCGGAGCCTGCATCACAAAAGAAACCTACCGGAATGCAGGCTTCTCGATATGCAAAATCCGAGTCTCCAGAGCCTACTGCGCCTTCGCCTGTAAACCCTGTTCAAGAATCCTCCATGCCACGGAAGATGGTGGTCCACGGTGACAGTGAAGAGGACACTTTAGATGAGAAGGAATTGGACGCGGTCATGCAACAACTAAACGATGACTCTAGTGCCGGTGTTGAGAGGACATATACCCCCATCAAGGCGCATGATAAGGTTTATGTCAATTCAACCATACCTAGTAACACGGCTGCGCCTCTTCTCATTCCAAATGATGACCGAAGCAATGCACCTAGCCCAAGTGCCCGCAGTGAAGGGCTGCCAAAATTCAATGCAGAAGTCCGTATACCTCCCCAGTCCGGCCTTTCACCGCACCAGAGCCTCCAAGCAAGCCCTCAGTCTCCGGTACGACAGTTGAACAGCCACATCCAAGAGCACATAAGCGACTGGGATGATGCAGTGTCATCTGGCGAAGACGAAGAATTCCGCCAGAGGACTCGGTTCTTTGACACCCATGTTGATGAAATAATTGGCGCCTCGCTTGATGATCGCATGGCCCCATTGGAAAATACCCTTGGTGACATTCAGCACACTCTCGCCGTTCTTCTCTCCCAAAGAGAATACCTCCAGAGCAAGAAGCCTGGTTTTGATGATGGGGAGCACAGTGATGCTGACGATGAGGATGAGGAGGAGGAAGAATCAGGACCCGGCTCCCGATCACCCTGGAGCCGGGGAGATAGACGGATAGCCAAGATTAAGCAGGCTGTCTTAGAAGCGCTTAGTGCTAGCCAAACTCCACCCAAGGATGTCACCCCGAAGCCGGACTTGTCAGAAATCAACACGTCGCTTGCCGAGCTGAGGACTGCCATTGCCACCATTCCCGTGCCAGAACCCGTACCAGATCAATCTGCCAAGCTGGAAGAGATCGTTACAGGGGTCATCACAAATCACCCCAAATTCAATGAGCCGGAACCAACCCGTGACCCTGAGGAGAGTCCTGAGAAACTTCGACTGCAAATCGAGGGCCTGCAAGATCGGCTGCGCGTTGCAGATGAACGTGTCGAGCAAGAATATAACGCTCGAAGAAGTGCACAAGATATTTTGGCCGAGACACAGCGAGAATTAGCAGCTGTTGAACAGGACGCTGCGCGTCAACGGGAAACTGCCCAATCTGCCGAGAAAGCCTTGCAAGAGTTCAAGGATACCAAACTTCCTGAAATAGAACGTATTGAGTTGGAGTCAAGCGAGCTCAAGGACCAGCGTGATAGCTGGAGCTTAACCCTCTCTGAATTAACCGAAAAGAATATCGGGCTTGAAGGAACGTTGGATGAGTACAGAGTTACCGCAGACCAGATGCGTACCGCGGCAGAACAAGCCAAGGATGAGAATAAAGATCTTCGTGGAACTATCGGCATTTTGAAGACTCAAATGGAGGATAACATGAAATCTAGACAAACTCTTCGTGAGAGATTCGATCGTCTACAGGAAGACATGATCAATGTCACTAATGACGTCGCCCAAGACCGATCTAACTGGAAGAAGAAGGAAGAAGATCAGACTGTCAAGTACAACATCCTTCAATCGCAATACGAACAAGAGACAACACGGAGGCAAAAGTTAGAACTTCACCTCAGCGACCTGGAAGAAAAGGAAATGGAGGCGACGAAGCTGAAATTTATCTTGGGACAATCTCAGGAGGAAAATGCCAAGCTTGAGGAACTATTGATGACCGTTCGACAGGAAAGCCATGATAATCAAAGCAAAGCCGCTAAATTCGAACGCGAATTCCACGAGGCACGTGAAAGTAGCCGTGCTGAGATCCAGAGAGTGCGGGCATCACTGGAATCTGATATTGAGGCTGCAAATCACCAAGTGAATTTTGTACGAGCAGAACTTGAGATTCAGCTGAACAACCTCCAAAATCAACTCGATAAGACCAAGATGGATCATGATACCGAGATTGCGAAATACGAGCTTTTGCTCGAGGAGGCTCGGGATGCAAAGGAGGCCGCACTCCAGGATGCTGCCGAATCAAATCAATATGCTCTTGACGATCAGCGTTTTGCTCATGAACGCACGCTCAATGACTTGCGAGAACGACACGCTCGTGCCTTACATAATAGTTCCGAGGACAGGAGACGAGACGAGGCTCATTACATGGAGCTCCTTGCGCTACGTGATGAGAAGAATGAACATCTTCAAGATAAAATTATTCATCTGGAAGAGAAGTTCCAAATCGCCAAGGATGCTGCTAGAGCTGCCGCCGAAGCTGCACAAAAAGCCAAATCTGCTCCTGCTGCTCCAGCGCCTGCTCACCCGACTTCGCCATCTTTGAGCTTTGCTCAAGGATCGGCTATACCCGATAAGATTTCTCCACAGGCGTTGCGTGAATCCATCATGGTGCTGCAAGATCAACTCCAGCAACGCGAGGGCCGTATTGAAGAGCTCGAACATGAGCTTTCACTGATGGACAAGGATGCGCCCCTTAAAATAAAAGAGAAAGAGACGGAAATCAACTGGCTTCGTGAACTGTTGAATGTCCGAATCGATGATCTCCAAGAGCTGGTCAAGACCGTTTCAAGGCCATCCTTCGACCAGCGTGCCGTTCGTGATGCCGCCATTCGGTTAAAAGCCAACCTTCAAATGCAGCAGCAAGAGAAAGACCGAGCCATGTCCGGCGCGGGAGATCAACAGTTTCCATCTCTAGCTGCCATCTCAAGCTTAGCAGCGTCCCCGCGCGCCCTACCTATGGCCGCTGCAGCCGCATGGGGAAATTGGCGCAAGGGTAGAGAAAGTTCAGTAGCATCGTCCGTTAGCAGCGGAGGTAACAGAAACGAACAAGAGACCCCATCAAAGACACAGCAACAACGTCCATCGAATTCCCAAAGTTTCCTCTCAGGCCTGATGACTCCACCCGGCTCGAACGCTAGAAGCGGAACCAGTAACCACCGTCATAATCGTTCCGGCCAATCTACAACCTTGGCTCCACTAGGCGCTGGATCAAGGCAGCCAAACCCTGAGAGCCGCCCTCTCCGGTCCCATAATCATAGTCATTCATCCTCGAGACGACGACAAATGGATAACATGGTGTCTCCGACTACTCCACCTCTTCTACGGACATCTAGCTATGACCATGACGCGGAAGCTACACGGTACGGGGACGATTCATACATCAACGACAACGACAGCGACAGTAATGGGAGCATAATATTACCCCATGAATCCAGGTTTGCTGCTACTGACGAGACTCCGTTTGGTCCGGCTATACAGAGCCAGTTTTGAAAGGAAAGCAATTTCCATCTAAATTTACTATCTACATAATTTGGGCTGCATAGCGATTATGGTTTTTCTTATGTTTATTTCGTTTTATTCTTTTTATATCCTTTCCTATGTGTTTTTTTCCTGTTTATTTCAACCCTTTTAATTTTATGATACCTCTACTCAGCTGTACATTATTATATATTGTTTGCTATTGTTCTTTTTCTTTTTCCTATTATCTGAGTTTACTTCCTGTTGGCTTTCATCCATTCTTTTCTTCCCTTCCTCCTATTTTTTCTTCTTCTTTTTTGATACCATTTTACGTATTTTAACTTCATTCTTTTGCGTCGTCCGATATATATCCCCCAGACTTTACAGTCTGTCTATATCCCTTATAATTATCGTTTGGCATTTTTACTTCTTATACTTCTTTCTACTTTATACATATTTTCCTTCCCTCGCTTAATACCTGTCGTCCCGCCTTCTCTCGCGAGTTGGCATCGAATTTACCGTGGAACCTATCTACCACTATCCTCTTCTTCACTCAGCCAACTAATTCCTTTTCTTTTCTTTTCTTGTTTTTGTTAGATTTTTTTCGGCGAAGGATGATGTAACTAGATTGGATTAATTGGGGGCAGAAACAACTCCAAATTTACAAAAAACCATTGATCTACCACGTGGTTACTCTCACAAGGCGCAGTCTCCGCTGATATGCAACACATTAAGCCCGGATGCATATAGATAGGTATATACATATGGCGCCAGGGGTGTTTGACATCGGGGCTTACCAGTACAGACACACACACTAAGTCTCTGCCGGCGCAGAGCCAGGATATTAGAATAGGGGGCTGGTTCAAGTTTCATCAGCAAGGAGTATTATATCTGCAGCTGCTCTCGGACCATGGTTGCTGGAACCAGGTTACCTGATTAGATTCATGCAAGGTATCAATTGCCGGAGCAGCTACGGGATGAAGCTCCATCGCTAGTAGCGAGGTTAGAAGAGCTTAATTGAACATACCATAACGTCAAGCTGAAGGATGAACTCAGACTTCCGTATATACATTACAGCCATCACACAGCCCTCCTCCTCCTGCTACTCTTCTATTCTGCTCTTCATGAGAAATGCTAGCAGATATAGATTGAATGTACCTTGTCTGGAGCGTCATACAAGGATCGAGCGTCATGTCCTCCGCCTGGTGAATTCGCGATCAGTAATCTTGAATGCCGACAATAATTAAGCATGGAGAGACTTGGATGAAGCAAGCATCTTTCTCTCTCTCTCTGCTAGGATCCCGGGCCGTTGGACAGATTCATGGGTAAAAATGACATGTATGTATGTATATGTGTACACCAACCTTCCTCGTCGTCTTACCTCCTGAGTCTCCTCAACTGAATCTATGGATCCTACGAGGCAGAAGAAGAAAAGAAAAAAAAGACAAAAAAGACGTTGCAAAGTATAAGGAAGGTCTCTCTCGCTGTCTTTCTTTGCTTTTTCTCACGTCCAGTTGTCGCTAACAATTACATATTGTGACAAGTCGGCTGGTATGGAGTACTAGGCAAAGAGATCATATATTCTCAATCCTATTAGTTAGACTGGAGGTCCAAAGCCGAAGCGGCATGAAGTTACATCTCGGTATAAATTCGTACCAGGGAGCTGCCAAGTCAATGCACATCCATACAGCGGGAGATTTTCCATAGATAATTAATGCATCTTAATCTTACCAGGTCTCTATGCAGTATTCTTATTGCCCAGAAGTCCCGTGTTTCTATATAAGTGGAGAAGCAGCTCCATATCCATACCAGATGATGCGTGATGCGTGATGCTCGAAGATGGAGATGGAGCTGCATGGATGATCATAACTTCGTGTTTTTTTTTATCCGTAAGGTGACAGTCGGATACATATAGACCCTGGTAAATGTCTAAGCTTTGATTTTCCTTTTTTTTGAAGACGGTTTTTAGACCAGCCACGGTTGCATCGGAGGGCTTGAAACGAATTCTGGAAGATGGAAAAGGAAAGTAAAAAAATAAAAATACTATATATGCATTAACTAACACTAAAGGGGATAAAACGTTGGGAGGGGCAGGGTTAATCTGGAGCTAAACTCGTATGGACTTCCTTTGTTTAACTTGACATGCCGAGTTAGAGAATGAGATTATTATTAGTATGTACATGATAGTACGTGGTGTGTCTATGTGAGTGTTCTTAAATGAGACAAACCCTCCTCTAGCCGGAAAGAAATAAATCTACACAAAACGCCGTAGGTGTATAAATGCCAGAACAAGAACTAAAGAAGCAAGCATCGAAAAAAGCAAAAAGAACAAGGTTAAACAGCGAAAAGCTAAACACAAATCCAACTCCGAATGTCCAGCCTCCAGCAAAGCCTGGAAATCCCTGGCCCCACGAAAAAAGGACAGGGGGTATCAGTATTTAACGGTGCATTAAAAAATCCAGGGATCAATAAGGGCAAAGAAGAAAAAGCAAAGATAGTAAAAAAAAGAAAAGTCATTGACCGGGGGCACATCCCGAGGTAAGGGAAAAAAAGGTAAAGGAGATTTGAGAGGCCGATAGAAAGAGAGATAGAGACAGAGAAAGTCGCGGATCAGCACCAGGGGAGGGTGGAGTTTGCCCTTTGTCCACGCCAGAAAATGGCTCGTTCCTCCCAGACGGCGGGTAAGAGCCACCCCCAACGCTCTAACACGGCTGGTGACAACTCCCATGAGAGCGGGTTGAGAAATTCATTCCCCCAGATTACTACCTGCCCTCTATCTTCGATGTTACATGCAAAAGTGCAGACGTCAGCTAGGAAATTGTTGACCGTCGCGGCATCTGTTTGTATCAATATATCGCGCAGCTCCGGGTCGGGAATCATATCTATATAGACGTTATGTGGCGTTTGCAGCTGCAGTGTCGTTGGCTGCAACTGGGGGGGTAAAGAAGGTGCCAAATTCGCCAGGGCAACGAGATGGGCTTGGGAATTGCCATAGATCATCTTGTCCGCGTCAAGCTGTAGAATGGGTTGGAAAAGGGAGTAAAGGTAAGCTCGGGCTTGAGGTATGCTGAATGGCGCAATGAGACAGACCATGGAAGAGGGGGAAGGACTCGGCTCAACGTCGGCGGCAGAGTATTGCTGGCGCGATTGCGGCAGGACGGAGGTTGTAAATATAGGTGAGGAGTGAGCAGCGTAACCGACAGCAGCTGTTAAGAGAGGGCTGGTGGTATGTGGTTGTTGTGCTGTGTAGCTTCGACCGGGAGAGCTGCATTCTGACCCGTAAAATCTATGGACCTCCTGGCGAAGTTCGGCATTTTCAAGTCGGAGCGCCTCTATCTCTTCTCTGTGCGTCGTGGCTCTTTCTCGTTCGGCTTTCTCAAGATTCTTGAGGTGAGTTTTTCGACGCTCGCCTACGTGTGGGGTGTTAGAGAATGCTATGTCAAGGAGGTATGTAGAATGGGAATACGAATTCGTATAATGTAGGTACGTACGGAACTTCCTTTGTGCGTTGCGATTGTATTCTCTATCGTCAGAAGCATGTTAGCATACAAGCGGCCATAAAAGATCATGATATGCATATCTATATCATACCTCTTTCTTTCGTCTTTGCTTTGATCGGCTGAATCAGACATTTTCAAAAAGCTTGTTTTGCAAGTTGCTTTGGCTTCAACTTTGTGGACTTGTTCCTGCACCCAGATCATGATGGCCGTCTGCTGTCCTTATATTAATAGTCTGTTGCAATCTTTTAATTACATAGGGAAGGAAAACAGGCTCAAGATCAAAGATTGAAAATAGCAACACCAGCAATGAGGGAGAGAGAGAAAAAAAAAAAAGAAAAAAAGAAAAAGAAAGGAAAAAGGTTACAGCATCGAAACGCCTTGTTCACGTCCCGCAAATGACGAACTTAAGCTGGGGTAGCCACGAAGAAAACAAAAAATGTGAGAGCCATGCGCCGTAGCGTAGACCTTGCCTGGCATGTACCCACAAATACTGTGCAGTAAGTAATTAAATGGGGGCCACGGCGTTGTGCCTGACGTTGAACGGCGATTGGATACCGCGTGGGTGGCCAGAATAAAAGACTGAGTGATCATGGAGCAGCTGGTATGAGCGTCCCAGAGGAGAGGCAAGCGCTGTATGTCCGCGTGGATTTTAGACTGCTCCAGGGGCACAGCCGCTGCCTGTCAAAGTCCGTAAAGAGAAATTGGGGATGCTGGGCATCAATTCCCTGTAAACTCCGATTCCATGAGCTCTTGCTCTCAACCCCCTGTTAAACCCAACAGGGAGATCTTGATTAGAATAAGATGCATTTGCAGTGAACCTCGGTAGACACACTAAGATCGACCAAAATATTACAGAGAGACCGCGACGGCGTATCAAATCAATTGCTGTCGACCTTCTCTCACCGATTGGAATGGGTCTCCAACGAGAACTGCCTGCCCGTTCTCGCGGAGATAAAATGGAAGCCTATAGACGCACCTAACGTCTTAGACCTGAAAGCTATGGCATCTTCGATGGTCTGCCGCTGAGCCACTGGAATAATCCGGTAGTTAGAGCAAGCTGAGAAAAAACGCCCTCGGCGAAGTAACAGCAACAACCTATGCATTAGAATTGCCACAATTACAAACTGAAGCTGAAGAACATTCGCATGGAAGAGGTATGTCTTTGATGCGATGTTGAAAGATGTTGAGGGTGATATAAGGCTGAGAGACGTCTTTTTCTGTCTCGCACGGGTTGGCGAAGGCCGTTGGAAGTTTACGGCCGCACAAACCAACCGACGGTGTGGCTGTGACTGTGGCTGACGATCGACACCGTGGATCTAAATCAGGAAGATCCTCACAAGATCGATACTAACTTATATAACAATGAGCATCTTTGAAACATCTCAATATAGCTTGACTCAAACAACAGTCAGACAGTCTCACCTTCCCGGGCTCTCTCTCAATTTGTCCGCTGCAAATCAGGAGAATCCGGCAACCACAACTTGGCTGCCGCCCACCCACCCCTGGCCCCTATCGCTCGGCCCAATGCAATGCACCTTTGAACCCTGCCGGTTTTGCAGCAGGGCATGAATCCACGCTACATCTAGTGCTCCCGGCCCCATCTGGCGTTTGGTAAGGTAACGGCTAGCGCGAAAAGTGTATTTTTCCTCCATTGGCGCTTGATTTCTGTTCATCGAATATCAGCCGCAACAGCTAGGAGAGGCCTAAGACCAGCGAAATATCCAGTTAGGTCAATCCTCCCCATTGCTGGATCGACAACCGGCAACAATAGTCGGTTTGTGCAGAGGTATCAAACCCAGTTAGTTCGTGGGATACTGTTTTCCCCATCAGGAATGGGAACACGGTACCAACGAACCGAACTAGCTGATATTGGCAAACTGGGGCTCGTTTTGTCTGGTCACATCGCAGCAACTCTGCATTCTTGCGGATACTGTCCATCCATCCTCGATATCACTTTCTACGCCGCTAACATTAAAATTTCGTCGACGGTCAGCCTGTTGTCCTGTGTCCTCCCTGTTAGCCAGCAGTCAGGGAATCTACCGTAATTTCGAGCAGGCAAACAGCTATCACACCAAAACTACCAAGGCCAAAACAAGAACGGATATATTTTATGTCAAACTGAAGATATGCATGCTCCTATTCATCAGATGCACATTAAATGGATGGGGTTTGAGAAGAGTGATACTCCAAGCAATCCGTCCTAACCAACTCATAGCCCAACCAAGATACAAAAAAAAAAATGCTGGACGCCATCACTCTAGACTCCTTTCTGCAGAAGCTTATATCCATCCTTCCCGCGTTTCACGTCAACACGGTAAGCAAGAAAAGGGGTTTTTGTTAGATAAAAAGTATCAGAAAAAAAAAAGGGCAAACGATATAGGGAATTTGTAAGAGATGAGCAGGGCACTGCCTGACCTAGTGTGCGGTTTTGGTTTGAAATTATATCAGAATATGCTTCTCTCGTGCATATATATCACGAAGATCTTGCACCATTGCGCGGGCTGTTGACTTTTTCGGCAATTTGGCAGGGAATGTAACGATAGCCTGCCTGAGAGCAAGCAACCCTATATCCCCCCAGAACGATACCACGCGGGGAGCGGAAGAGCGAAGCAATGCGACCAACACCACGAGGTGCGTCTCTTGTACTTCCCCTGCAGGTACGTTGATGATGTTGGACAACGCTTTCCAAAAATGCGTGTTGGGGTAGGGATTTTGACGGGGAGTTTTTGCGAAGTTCCGTAGTGCGATGGCCGCAAAGCCTGCTCCGAGGCCGGTCATGCGCTCTTCATGAACTTGACGCTTAACGAAGGGACCTTTGGACTCAGCCCGCTTCCAGCCTATTGCTGCCCTCCCAGCCTCCGTGTCTTCATCGCCGTAAAAGCCCCAGAGAACCGGGCATAAGGCGTGGTATTTGGATATGAGAATATCTATCATGGGGCAGCCCTTATACAAGAATGCGTCCATAGAAAAGATTTGGGCAGCGAGGACTCCCAGCGGTTCGGCGTACTTTAGGGTAACCCCAGCCTCAGCTATGAGCTGCGCTATTAGGGATTTGGAAAGAATATTAAGAAGGTATACGAATAATGCGGGGACCTGGGCGGTTTCAGCGTTCGCAATCTCTGGCGGAGGGAATGCTATGAATTGTCGGACATCCACGCTTGGTTCAGGTATAGTCAATGCCTTTTTTAGAGTTTCGTTGATCTCGTTCGTCTAGAAAAAGGGAAAAAAAATTAATTGAATCCGTAAAAGTTTATAGTAAAGCAATTGTATATATCTTACCGGCTTGCGATTCGCGACTTTATCATCGGGCAGCAGCTGACCGACACATTTTCGAATGGTTCGGCGCATATCCCCCATATGCTTCTTGAGGATGGGAGTTGTCTTGGTCTGTGCCATCATGTATGCTCTAAATTTCTTAAGGTGCTGGTGTAGCTCAAGATATCGGTTATGCTCAGCAATCTCCTGAGGCGAGCGGTGGGCCGACCCGCTGACGACCGCTTTCGATTGTTGCTGTTTCTCCTTTTCAGCTGCTCTGAGCTTCGCTTCGGCTTCCTCTTTCTTTCGCCGTTCTTCATCCGCCTCTTTTTGCTTCTTCTCTTGCTCTAGCCGTTCCCTTTCTTGACGCGCCTTCTCCTCCTCAGCAGCCTTCCGTGCCTTCTCCGCCTCTTCGGCTTGTTTCTTTGCCCTTTCCTTAGCCTGTCGTTCAGCCTCTCGCTTTGCTGCCTCTTCCCGTTCCTTTCTTTCTTTTTCCGCCTTTTCCCGTGCCAATTTTTCCCTCAGCAGCCTCTCCTCTTCCTCCTTGCGTTTCCGCTCTTCCTCGACCGCAATTAGATGTTGTTGTAGAGCTTGCTCGGCATCTCGTCTTCTTTGATCACGCTTTGCAACTGCTGCATTTAGGGCGGCATTGTGGACCTGTTCTCGCTCGCGATCAAGTTCGTCTAACCTTTCGTAGAACGTCCGGCGTTCGTACGCTTTGACTAGTTTGACCTCTTCGTTGTGGAGTCGGACCTGGTCGAGGTCCTTTGCTAGCTCGTTAATGAGCTGCCTCGACGGGCTGTCTGGGAGTCGGGTTGAATACACCCTAGTTCTGACCATGGTAGGTTCGCGCGGCGGATGGATTGAACGAGAGCGAGGACACTGGGTAGTCTAGGAGAAGTCCATCAGTATACAGCTAGCAAACAGCACTTGAACTCATAATTTTGGAAAATCAAAAAGTCGATATTTGATTGTGCCATTGTGTGTGTGTATGTGCGCATTGAGTGAGGAACTTACCGGGTCCTATTCGGGTAAACACAAGTTTTGATGTTGCGCACACATCTATGGCACGCAAAGCGGTAGGCAGTAGAATAGTGAAAAGAGCAAAAAGGATATACTACAGCGAGAGACTTGCCACACCCACAGCACAGCACTAGATGGGTGGTGTACAGTTGTAATCGGAGGAAAGAGATCAAGCAGCAGGCTGATGGAGAGTGAGTAGATACCCTATTCTGTGTATATACAAACAACCAGACCTCCACTTTGTGAATAACTTGATTTCAATCCTCCCTTCCCAAGTAGCCTAGCAGTCAATTGATTTAGTGAGCGCTGAAACGGTGGAGGTTTGCTAGAGCTTTGAGTGGGAACGTCACGATTAACACGAAGGCGCGTGTTTTGACAAATTAGCGCGAGAGCCGATCAGATAAGAAGAGTCTTACATAACCCTCACGTGATCGTGAAGAGCTGTGGTTAGTTAGCAATGTTGTTTTGGTTTTAGCTACAGCCAAGGCAGAAGAAGTTCGCCAGCTTTGGATGAGAAGGAGAAGGCTTGCATTTTGGTTACTTTAGAGTCTAACTGCATATTTACCCGGATAGCTGTTCTCTTCTCAGCAAGTTTGTCAGAGTCAAAATGTCATATCATACATCATCGACGCGGGTCTTCGGGAGAGAGATACCTTAGCTACTGTTAGAAAGCTTAATAACTTTCCAAACCTACCAGCAGCTTCAGAGAGCTAGACTTCTTCAGATCAATGGGTCGGAAGCTATGGTTGACATCATTCTCTGCTGGTACTTTCTCTGCCTAGTATATACCATAGGCTATATAAGAGAGACTCATAAGCCCAGACGGAAGTCTTCGTACACCCCACATCTTTCACTTTTCTCGGTAAAACGTCTCATTCAACTTGCTCTTTTCTTTTTCTTTTCTTTTTTTCTTCTTCCCGTTCCTTTTCTCTCATTCTCCATTTCCTATCTTTCGTTGTCCTTGCCCACAACAGTATAGCCTGTAACCATAGCCACCTGTGGGTGTTGCCTGTGTATTATCTCACGCCAGCCAAAAACCATCTCCTCTTGAGCCTGGTAAAGCCAGCATAAAGAGTCTTCTCTGTATACCAGAGTATCATCATCATCATCATATATCATCATCATCATCATCATATCGAAGTCGAGGTGAGGTTCGAAGCTACCTGAAGAAGAGCTTCTAGTCCAGATTCGGGTGAGTGTGGAGTCGATAGCCGGAGAGACAGCCAATGATCGCCCCCTTTCACACGCCGCCATACCCTTTGCGGCCGTTATGTGTCCATTTTAGTGCTGGCGCTTCGTATTTTGCTCCCTATTTCGGGCTGAGTCAGCAGCTCTCTCCGGGCGAACCAAACATCGCCGGTTTTCTGCCCGCCCGCCTTTTTTCCCCCCCATCCCTGTTCGCCCCCAAGCAAAACGGTGTCACCAAGACTGCATCCTCGGGACTCTTCAACGTCTTTTTCACATCTCTCTCTCTCTCTTCAGCGCTTCTTGTCTTCCTTTCCTTCAAGTTGTTTTGCCCTTCTTTGTTTTTTAGCTTTAAAGCTGCTTCCTTCCTTTGAGCTGCTCCTCCCGCCTGCTTGTTGTCGGCCCGTGTCGCTCTCTCTTTCTCCCGACATCACAAAAACATACCCGCACGTACGCACAGAAAAAAACACCATCTTACCTGCACACTCTCTTCACACTCTTCCTCTCTCTCCTTCGTAGCTGCTACCTTCATTGGCCTCTCTTGGATGAGACGAGCGAAAACAACTGCCTTCATTGCCAGCTCCTTGTCTGTCGGGAAAACCTTCAACAGCTAACAGACCTTCTCTTTTGCAGCCTTCTGCACCTGCATCTGCATCTGCATCAGCGGTATCAGCAGCAGCAGCAACCTCTTTTGACTTGTTCACTACTGTGAAATCAATCTGCCATCGTCATCTTTGGCATTTCCCGGTGCCTTCCTCTCCAGAAAACGTGTCGTCCAATCGTGTCGTCCTTTCCATCACTGGTGACAGCTGGAGCCTACCCAAAATCCCACCAACCAAAATCCTGTCAACACTTAAACCGCCAGCTAGGATACTTATAACCGTCAATAATTGTTCCCGCCAATCTCTTTCATCTCATCCAAACAATTATCATTTCAGAGATATCACGCTTTGCTCCGTCGCAAGAGTATTCAAGAATCCAGCCCAAAAGAAAACACTATCAGGATATTAGGATAACATCCTAAAAGAGTATTCACTTCTATCATTTTGATAAATGTCAGAACCCTTGTCTACCCTCTTTCACTCCTTGATTCATTCTCATCTATCGCTCATTGATCCCTTTCTTTGTGCGATGGGTATGGTGATGTTCAGTGAAGAAGTATCTACTTCTTTCTTCTCGTGAGCTTTCTTTGCTGACTTTGCCTTGTCTGTAGCGGGTTAGATTTTCGCAGGCCTCCATCATTTCGGTGACTGGATTATCTTGCTCCAGTGTGGATCTGAGTTACCAAGTGTTTCTGTAGATCTCACTACCAAACACATCCTTTTCAGTATCCATATATTCGATCTCTTTTAAGAGCCAACAATGGACCAACAGAATCAGTCTGGCGTTCCAGGACCGGCGGGTCGACGCCTTCATATCGCTCATCGTAGAAGTCCCTCTGAGCTTACCCCCCTCATGAGTATGTACCATTCTTTCCCGGAGATAAAGCCTCGTGCTAAGTACGTTTCATTTTCAGTGGAGCAACTAGCTTTACAGCAACAAATCGATTTATTGCAGCAACAACAACAGCAGATTGCAGCAACTCACCAGCAATACGTGAACATGGGTATCCTCCAGCCTCAACAGCCCATGCAGCAAATGGCTGCATATTCAAACCAAATGCAAGGGCAAGGAATACCTGCTATCGCACCCAACACATTTCACATGCCTCAGATGCAACAAGGGCAACAGCAATTCGGTGTTCAGGCAAATAACTCGAACCAACCTTCTCATCGTCGCAACCAATCGGCCCTTCCCAATGTTGGACTTGGACCACCGCCTGCACCATCGTCCGGAGCTTCAGGGACTGGTGGCTACAACGAGGGTAACGCCCAAACCCAGGGCAACCAGAATCGCGAAAATGGAAACCAGCAACGCCATAGAGGTCCTCCGGGAGGTGGTGGCCATCAACGCCGTCACTCTCTTGCTCTGCCTGAAGCCAGGAGAGCAGCTGAGCTAGCACAGCAAAGAAGAACAACTTCCGGATTCCAGTTTCCGATTCCTGGCAGCGCAGGCGCAGGTGCAGCATCTACCTCACCGCAAGCCGAGGAATCCCCCATCGCGGAAGATGATAAACCTACGCCGCCAAATTCTACCACACCCCAGCCTCCTCAGGGTCTTGGTGTACAACGCGCTGGTAATATTCGCGGTGGAGCTCACATGCGTAGCCAGTCGCTTGCTGTAGGCAGTGGCCGTGGCCCACCATCTGGCAGAGGCGCTTCTGGCTTCCATTTCCCCCAAGCAGATTCTTCAACTCCTGAAGCGCCAAGACGCCAGAGTCATGCCTCTCATGGTCGAACTGCTTCAAGAAATTTCGACAGTAATTGGCGCCAACAAAACAATGGTCAGGGGCAAGATCACCAACGAGGCCAAGGTGGAAACGTTGGTCATCAGCAAGGTGGTAATTTCCAACCTGGCCATCGCGTTCGAGGCTCCATGAACCAGTCGGTCAGCAACATCGGCTCACTTCAATTTCCCGGCCAACCGCAGCTCATCCAACTCCCTCAAGGTCAGATGGTGATGGCTCCACCAATGTTCGCTGGGCAGCATTTGAACCCCCTTCAGTTGGCTCAATTGCAAGCTCTACAACAAAGTGGCCAACTGAATGGCCAGTCCTTGGGCTTACAAGCCGGCCAAGCTGTTAATGCACAACTAACTCCTCAGCAACAACAGCAGCAACAGCAACAGCAACGCAAGACGCTGTTCACTCCTTATCTCCCTCAAGCTAGTCTCCCTGCCCTTCTTGCCGACGGACAACTCGTGACCGGCATTCTTCGTGTTAACAAGAAGAACAGATCAGATGCGTATGTTACTACAGCGGATCTTGACGCCGATATCTTCATTTGTGGCAGCAAAGATCGTAACCGTGCCCTTGAGGGTGACTTTGTTGCTATCGAGCTACTTGATGTCGACGAAGTTTGGAGTCAGAAGCGAGAAAAAGAGGAAAAGAAGAAGCGCAAGGACATCACCGATACGAGGAGTGGAAGCACAGCTGGGCTTGATAAATCCTCTCGATCTGACTCTACCCATAACGGTGACAACCAGCAGGTCGCTCCTGATGGAAGTATCAGACGCAAAGGCAGTCTTCGTCAACGACCAACGCAAAAGAAGAATGACGATGTTGAAGTCGAAGGCCAGAGCCTTTTGCTCGTCGAAGAGGATGAGATCAGTGATGCACAGAAGCCATTGTATGCCGGCCATGTTGTTGCAGTCATTGAGCGCGTGCCTGGACAGATGTTTTCTGGCTCGCTTGGTCTTCTTCGACCTAGTAGCCAGGCAACCAAGGAGAAGCAGGAAGCCGAACGCCAGGCGAGAGATGGTCACCATGGCCGTCAACACCATGATCGCCACCAAGAGAAACCAAAAATTGTTTGGTTCAAGCCGACCGATAAGCGCGTACCCCTGATCGCCATCCCGACCGAACAAGCACCTCGTGATTTCGTTGAAAAACACCAAGACTATGCCAACAATATCTTTGTCGCTTGTATCAAGAGATGGCCCATCACGTCGCTTCATCCATTCGGTACCCTTATCGAACAACTTGGCCCAATGGGCGATCCCAAGGTTGAGACGGATGCTTTGCTTCGCGATAACAATTTTGGCTCTGACGACTTCTCAGACGTTGTCCTGAAAAATGTTGGCTTTGATGACTGGTCAGTGGCGAATGAAAGCGCTGCTAATATTGCCTCCCGTCGTGATTTCCGCGATGAGAAGATATTCACCATTGATCCAAATGGGACCAAGCAACTGGATAACGCTGTTCATATCAAGCAGACTGCAGATGGCAAGGTAGAAATCGGCGTTCATGTCGCCGATGTCTCTCATTTCGTCAAACCTAACTCTCTTGTTGACCGAGAAGCCAAGAAGCGTGGAACTGGAGTGTATCTCGTGGATCGAATCGTGAACATGTTCCCCCCTCGACTTTCCACCGAATTGTGTTCTCTTGTCCCTGGTGAAGAACGCCTCACCATCAGTGTTGTACTTCAAGTCGACCCCACTACCGGCGCCGTTGAGGGTGAACCATGGATCGGCAAAGGCTTGATCAAGAGCTCAGGGAAATTGAGCTATAGCGAGGTTGATGCTGTCCTCAAGGGAGATGACGCTCAGCTTCAAGGTGCAACACCTGAGGATATAAAGTTGTTGAATGTAAGAAATTCAGATGCCAATTCTCGTGTGGCTGTTTATACTAACCTCGCTTACAACAGGACGTGACCGGTAAATTCCGTGTAGCGCGTTTCGGCCATCGTTCACCAGAAATTCCCTCTCTTCGACTACTTTTCCAACTTGATGACGAGAATATTCCTGTTGAACATAACATTTTTGACTCATCTCCTGCCCACGAGCTCATTGAGGAGCTGAATCACAAAGCAAATCATCTTGTTGCTAAGAAGCTTGTTGCGGCTTTCCCTGAGAAGGCCTTCCTTCGACGCCAAGACCCACCAAATTCTAGACGCCTTCGGACATTCGTTGAAAGGATGGGCAAACTCGGTTATGATATCGACGATTCAAGCAGCGGCACTTTACAAAACAGCCTCTTCAAGGTTGAGGATGTTGATGTCCGAAAGGTTCGTGCTATTATCAATCTTCCAGGCGTCAAAACAAGGGAAATAAATACTAATCTTTTTATCTTCAATTTAGGGCATGGAAACACTCCTTCTCAAAGCTATTAAGCGTGCAAAGTATTATGTTCCAGGAAATACTAAACAAGATCCACAGCATTATGTCCTCAACTTGCCAATTTACACTCATTTCACGAACCCATCCCGCCGTTACGCCGACGTGATCGTTCATCGCCAACTCGATGCCATTCTGTCAGGTGCCACTGACTTCCCCGAGGACGCTGACAACCTTACCAAAACCGCAGATAATTGCAACAACAAGAAAGATTCGTCTCAGATTGCCCAGGAGCAGAGCGTCCACATTGAGGCCTGCCGCACTATGGACAAAGTCAGACAGGAGGTTGGAGGTGACTTGATAAGCGAAGGAATCGTTCTTTGCGTTTATGAGTCTGCTTTTGATGTCCTTATTCCTGAATTTGGCTTCGAAAAGCGTGTTCACTGCGATCAACTTCCGCTCAAGAAGGCCGAATTTCGCCAGAATGAGCGTGTGCTTGAGCTTTACTGGGAGAAGGGCGTTCCATCATCAGCCTACATTCCTGAGGATGAACGACCAAAGCCAGCTCTTAGCTCCCGAGCTGCAACTCAAGCCGCTGCCGCGCGTGAAGCCGAAGCGGCCAAAGAAAAAGCTCGCGAGAGAGAAGAGGCACAGCGAAAGCAAACAGTGACTGGAACAATGTCAACCGATGATGTCGACGCACTGTTCGACGATGATGACGATATCTCTGATTTGACAGAGATGGCTGCTGGTGTTTCCCTAAACTCGCCCGACCGCCCCACACAAAGTATGCCGCCATCTCCAACAAACGGCCACTCGCAGCAGGTACCTCACCGAACCCAATCCGACCCAAAGATCGCGACCAGTGCTGCCGAGGCTCCCGAGAACAAATTGACCAACAAGGAGAAGTACCTCGACCTCTTTAAACTGAGAGAAGAGAATGGCGAGTACATTCAGGATGTTACAGAAATGGCTCGTCTCCCAATCATTCTTAAGATCGATCTTTCTAAGAGCCCTCCGTAAGTCAAATCATTAGCCTACATTAGCCTATTCACCCCAAAAGAAAGATTTTGCTAACCAATAACATAGATGCCTTACCATTCGTTCCATGAACCCTTATGCTCTATAATAGCAAGCCATTCATTGCCAATCGCCAGCAACCCCCTCCTTATTTTAATATTTCGACGAGTCTACGTTGCGTGCATTCCATTCCTTTTAACCTAATCAACCTTATCTCGAATTACACGTTCGAATCCACTCTTTACCGCGGCATATTTGCTTTTTGTCCATCGTTCCGAAAATTTTCAGCGACAGATCCTTTTTACGTCCAATCGTCGGTAGATGGCCCTGTCTCCAAGCGGGAGATAGCACGATTCATGGGAGCATTTGGTTGCACTGAAATTGACTTTGCTTGCTCCTTGGTGTCGTGCTATCATCGCGAAGGGTACAGTGCCCAGCCACGATCCTCATTTTACAAAATGGCATCCTACCCCGTTCTTCATTTGCGTTCTTGACAAGCATGGTGATGTGTTAGCAGTGGAAGAGAGAATTGGCCTATTCTCATTTAATATCTCCGTTTTGCATTTATTACTACTACTATTAATGTTCCATACATAGCTTAAAGCAATAAAAAAAATGGCCATGCTTAATACATATTTTTGCTACTCACTCTATTTATTGCGGTTAATTCGTTGTAGCTCTCGTAGTGTCCAACAGCATTATACCAGCAGAGCACGTGGGTGCCAGGGACGGAAGCTCATCCGAACCACAGTTCGTTCGCAGCTGAGATGCTCATGCAATCTTCCAACACCAGCTGGTACCCAAACCCTTGGGCGTTCATCGCATGTGTTGTCTTGTACGAGCAATTTAAACAGTGAATGTGCCCACGTAATGGGGTGACCGATCACCCCATGGCGGAAAAAACTGTACCTTACATACGTAGCTCTCTGATGATGGTTCGTTCTGAGCTAACTTTACAGAATTGTCCTCGTATTCGAGCTTCGTCGCGAACGCCAGCCGGAAAAATGATTGGACGAGATTCAAAGTATGTAAACGCCATTTCAATATTGAAGGCTATCATGGCGTTTGGAACGGGACTATGCTTATGGCGCATCATCTCCTTGGTAGTTAGCGAATAACAAATAACGAGAGCAAGCTCTGAACTGACTTCTCGCGTGATTGCTATATCTCTGCTCAATATAGGTAGCATATGTACATACATACTTGGCGTGACATGGAATGTTCACACCACCGAGACGACACGGGGACATACGAAAGGCTTGCGCGTCTTCGCTTATTCCAAACTACCGGCAGCCAAAATATTCGCTTCAAACTCGTTATCTACGGAGCACGATAGAAGAATAAGCTAGAAGATAGGACATAGATATGACCAAGAGAAAAGGGGCGTTATTAATATTAAACTAAGAACAAGCAAGGTATCTATTAAGTGGGGGGAATCAAGAAATAAAACAAAAATTGACAAAAAAAAAAGGGAAGAAATCTCGGTCAAAAGGAGTGATAGTGGTGGGTTTGTTTTGTTTCAGAAAAGAACACAAAGCAAGAAAACCCATTTTTTGATAACACACAAATAAACAGTGAGAAGAAAACCTCCCCCAGAACAGTAATAAGACAACTCCGCAAGCACATGAGAAATGGCCATGCATTAATTAAGATAGTACACATGCTGGATTTGAGCCACAGGGAAAAAGAAAAAGAAAAAACATAGGAAGTCCAAATTGGAGTCCTGATGTCGTTTTTGGTTCTCCATTCATTGGTGGATAGGTGGTTATTCCGAGCTGGAGGCTGATACTCTTTGGTTTTTGAAGGATGGTCTGAGTATCGTGGTTTTTCCCCCTTTGTATTTGGTGATCATCAGGGTTGACGGTGCTCGTTCGATGGGTATTTTTGGTTCCGACTTGTCATGTCGAACGAAGACGTCGATTGTCTAAAAAGGAGATCTTGAAGATTCCCTTTTTACAAGAGGGCAGCGATGACGGCGGCACCGATGGCACCGAAGCCAACGACTGGAACAACACCAGCACTCTCGGGGTCGTTGGTGGCAGATGGGCCGGTTGGGGCGTTAGGGCCGGTACCGGTGGCAGTGCCGTTGGTGGGAAGACCACCGGTGCCAGTGGCAGTTGGGAAACCAGTCGAGGCAACGGTGCTGGTGGCGGTAATATCAGAGGTGGCAGGCTGAAATCGATGTTAGTTATGACTCTACACTTCTGATCTTCTGGTATATTGAGTGACCTACCTCGGAAGCACCGGTCTGAGCCATGGCGGCAGCAGAGAGAGCGAGGAGAGAGACGATGGAGAAACGCATTTTTGCTGAGTTTTGGGTTGTTTGGTTTGGTGGGAAAAGTGTTGTACAGGTGAAGAGTGGTTGAGAGAAAGTAAGCGAGAGACTTAGGTTAAACCGATGGAGATGAAGAGAGAAGAAGAAAAGGGAACAAAAAGCTCGGGGGTGGGAGAAGGAGATTTATAAATATTTAGATTAATTTTTTTTTTCACCAGGGGAGCTTACGCAAAAATAAAAATAAAATACCGTATTTGCCTGACAAAAATTACACGAAAGACGTTGGCTGGGCGAACTTGTTTCGTATCTGGGACGATCACCTCCTTTGCTGTATTTTTTTTTACCCTTTTTGTGGATCTCACACGGACTTCTCCACCGTGTATTTTTTCTTTTTCTTTCTTCTTTCTTCTTCAGCGTACGTATGCTGTGTATGGATACCAATATCTGTATGTAAGTACCAGTACAAGCTATCAGCTGCTGGGCGAAGGTCATGGTGACAAGACAAAGGTCAGCCTTGAGCTTCTCCCCTCGTCCATGCATGGTCTATTGGCTGGGAACGTCCAGTTCTCAACAGATAGTGCATACGCTAGTAACTACCTGATAGACAAACGGGTGGAAAATAAGATGAGCTAATGCTTGGCTTTGCTGCCGCCATAATCGAGTGAAAATAATACTATGGAATATTTCATTTACGGCTGGTGGCACTACGTGAGCTGTTATCAGCAAGGGTCCAGACCTTCAGATTTTGCTGGTTGAGAGGGTTTCGGTGTTACAGAAACAGGCACAGTTCCATCTTTTCTTTCCCGTCCTGCATAATTTTCTATCATTTTGTCCATCAGCTTCCCCCTGCGTCTGATACATCGATACGCTGGTCTTACTCTTTCAGCAGGACGTTGCTGGTGTCGATCTCCGGGCAAAAGGTTCCGGCGGACTCAAGGGTATTCGTAAGCTCCTGTTATAAATAGCTTGCTTGGCGGCAGCCCTGTAACCCGCCAAGCCCAGATGAGTGTCAACGTGGGCCCGAATGGAGAATCTCATCATTTTACGGCCAACGGGCGTATCATGGCGATGACTCGCCCACCATCGCCAGAGTTCTTTCGTCATCTTCTTAGCCATCTTACATGGCACAGTCAGTACAGTCAGAATAATCAGTGGCTGGACGAAAGATGAGAAAGTTGAGGCTGGTAGTTGTGGTCCTCATGTAACCGTTGGATCATGTATCTCCTCCTCCATGCTCTTACCGGAAACAAGGGCGGGATGAGAAGGCTAGCCGTCATCCTATGGATAAATCCATCGCCATAACTTCTCCATATATCATGGTACATCGAAGGAGCGGCGGAGCAAACAACCATGTTGACGTCTTGCTGACGTCTTCCTGACAAAAACGGGAAGTCGGAACGCGCGAAAAATACCACTGCCAGCCATCTCTTCTCTCATCTTGATATGTATGAATGGGCGCTCGCTCCCTCCAGCCTGGTTGAATGATCGCCCGTAGCTGCGGCTGAGGCTGAATTTCCGCGCTACCGATGCGGGAAGCGCTTTGGCGCCTTCACGGACATTACTATGTATGTACGCCTTGATCCTGTTCATGGCGGATCTTTGTCCGTGGCTATTTCGAGGTCGCAAAGTTTCGAGATCCAAATTCGATCGACATGTTTCAACTCAGTGAGGATTCGACTTGTCTGAAACTTGCAATCTTCCGCTGGCGAATGGGTATCATTCAACCTCGGATTCTTCAAACGACGTGGATACCTTAATTAGCCCTGGATGAGGACGAAACGATCGAATGAAGCACCAATCTAAAATTGTTCTTAGGACGAGACTTCGATCGGCCTCATCTTATTCACTTCTCCAATAGAAGCTCTCCGAACGAACCCTGATCGATGAACTCGAAGCAACGCTGAGAATACTGGGAATATATCCCTCTCCCCTCTCCATACAATGTTCTACTAAGGCGTTTTGCGTGCCAAATTATCTCGAAGCGGCGTCGAGAATATATCCAGGCTAGGAAGAGGAGAGAGCATACGATTCTGGCTAAAAAAGTGGCCAACAGCAATGTCATCTAGGATGAGGCTTGTTTCATCCGCATTACGCGTAGGGACCACCTTCTATCCCGTCAGACCACGCCTTCTACCAGCCATCTTTTCAACCATACAGGCTCGAACTTCAGAGCCGTCAAGTGTTCTCAAGTGAATAGTGCCTCCGCACCCATCTAGCTTGACGTCACCCATCCAGAACGAATGCGCAGACAAGCTATCTCGAAGCGATAGACGGTAGGTCAACTCAATCGAACAAAGAACATCACTCCAAACAAATAGAACATAATAGCAATATGTATACACGTTTTATTCCCTCCCATCACTCCATATTATAATTAGAATATAACAACCGTCAAAACACCATCATTCCTTCGACGAAACCACATCTTTCTCCCTCAACCAGTCCGCATAATCCTTCCGTTTAGCCTATCATCATCGTAAATCAGCATCAGTATCACCATAACCAAACCAGTCCCAATCTAATCCAATCCACATCCACCAACAGGGACCACACGTATCTGAACGTACCCGAATATCCCAGAATCCAACCCGATCCTCTAACCCCCTGAACGGATTCTCTGCGCCACCGCGCTTCTCGATTTCTCCGGCCCACACACTCCAGCTTATAGGCCTCAATTGGTCCGCGCCCAGAACCAGGCCGGTGGTAATCAGCAGTGTAGCGACGATGGTTTCGATCGTGATGTCTAGTGGGAGAGAGGCGATGCTGCCGTATAGGGTTGTGTGTTCGTGGGCGGAATAGCCGCTTCATTCAGTGTTAGTTAGTTTGGTTTGAGCTTTTATTGCGGCCTGGTGGGTGGTTGGTTGGTCTGACTTACGCGTGGGAAAGGAGGAGGAGGCCTATGGATACTAGGAGGCGGGAGAGGAAGGACATGGTTTCGGTTGTTTATTGGATGGGTTGGTGGCTGGTGGGAATGTAGTGCGAGCTGTTGATGATGTCCGAGTATGTGCTGAAATGGCGTTGATGATATTGGGATCGGATGCCAAGACATTTTCTGTGGTCTGAGCTCTATTCGTCGACACTACTTCGTAGTATGTATGCTACAGGATATATTATTGATTACAGGTACTCAGTACTGGAAGTGATTGTCATGCAAGTCATTTATATTTTTTTTATCTTTGTCACATTAACAGTGCTAGAGATGATGTCCAGCATTTTTTTGTCCCATATGACCGACCTATCATGCAGATTGTTATGCCGTTTCTAACATTTCATCTTCAATCATAACTTTAAAAATAAAAAAAGACGTTTACAATTTTTGCATAGCAGCCTGGGTTCATGTTAGCTGGAAGATTACCAAAGTGTAAAAGAGTATTGAGGAATCTTACAATATCTGTCGATTGGACGTGGTCTTCAAAGCCTTCGATCTCCTCTTGCAAGTCGCTGGTGGAGATCTTCTCGTCCTCGACGGTGATGTTGATTTGCAACTTCTTGATACCGTAGCCGATGGCGACTAATTTGGAACCACCCCAGAGGAGGCCGTCCTTCTCGATACCTCTCACAAGCTTCTCAAGCTCAGCCATATCGGTCTCATCATCTGCAATTTGTTAGTTAAATGCGCCGCGACAGTAGGGGGCAGAGAAAAAAAAAGTGGCAAGACATACCCCAAGGCTTAACGTCCATGGTGACTATAGACTTAGCAGCGGCCTTTGGCTTGGCTTCCTTCTTCTTCTTATATTCAGCAAGGTTCTTCTCTCTCTGAGCAACAACCTCCGGGTCTTCCTCCTCGGAGTCGCTGCCGAAAAGATCCATATCATCATCATCGTCATCAGCGGCAGCAGGAGCCTTTCCGACATTTACTGGTATTTCAGCATTGTCTGGGCCATATGCGGTATATTCCTTGGAGGCATCGCCTGGCAAAGAGGAGAACTCTGGCTCATAAGAGGCGACGTGCTTATACCAACGAGCAGCGTGTGGGTATTTGCCGGCATCGGGGGCACTCTTCAAGGCCTTGAAGGTAACAACATCAGCCTGGGAAGGAGCATAGCTATCCATAAGAGTCAGTCATGGTTGCTCATGCTTGGCTGCAGGTTTCTGGAGCAAAGTGAGGGGTAATAATGCACGCAAAAATTAGGTAGCACAAAATTGCAAGCAAAAAGATTTCAGAAATGCGAAAATCGCGAAGTTTTCTAGTCAGACGACGGGGTCTTAATCCGCCTCATAAACACGGACCAACTTATTTTCATCATAAAAGCAAGAGGTGTTGGTGGGATTGGGTGCGAAGATGTTTTGTGGTGGGAAAAAAAAAATTGACTTACCCCTCGACATAGCTGTGGGTAGAGAAAAATTGATTGGCGACTGTTCATAAACTGATTAGCCTCCAAAGGCAGGGTCTGGATGGCAAGAGGCACTCACTGGCAAGGCCAGAGTCTGAGGAGAAGTCTGCGAAACCCATTGTGATTGAAGAATGAGGTGTTTGGGAGTAAAAAAAGGGGATGGAAGTGATGTTGGTGATGGGAAGGAGGAAGAAGTTGTTTGTCTAAGAAAAAGGAGGAGAAAAAATTTTCTTTTCTGTGGTGCCGCCAAGTGGAGTGGTCACATGACCTGGACGGAACGTCAGGGATAGCTCGAGAAACATCATCATAGCTCTATCAAAGTGGCTTCTGGTGGCGCTCTTAGCTGTTAGTTTTCTGGAATCGTTGAATATAAATACCCATACGTTATGGCTTTTTTTCTATATATATAATTGTTAGTACCGATTAATATCTGGCAGATAATCATGTCTTCACGGCTGGCGCTGCGGCATGGTGCGTCATTCCCTCGAGCCCTTGGAGCTATCCGGGGTCAAGTAACCCGAAGTACCACGGCTCGCACACTACAAAATAATGCCCTACGATCCTTATCAATTCCTCTCGCACGATCCGTACCAACTATTCACAGTATTCGACATTATGCAAATGGCAGACCTCATCCACCAGGCGGAACCCATCGAATGAACCTTGGCGGCGAACCGGAGAAATCGGCTTTGGAAGAATTCGGAATTGACCTCACCAAGAGAGCAAGCGATGGAAAACTTGACCCGGTTATTGGTCGTGATGCTGAGGTTCATCGTACGATTCAGGTCTTGTCGAGAAGGACCAAGAATAACCCTGTGTTAATCGGAGCCGCTGGAACTGGTAAAACTGCTATCCTTGAAGGTCTTGCTCAGCGTATCGTCAAAGGAGATGTTCCGGAAAGTGTCAAGGACAAGCGGGTCATTGCACTCGATCTTGGACAGCTCATTGCCGGTGCTAAATTCCGAGGAGATTTCGAAGAGAGGTTAAAACGAGTACTGAAAGAGGTGGAAGACGCCCAGGGCGGAGTAATACTCTTTGTGGACGAATTGCACACCCTTCTAGGCTTGGGCAAGGCGGAAGGCAGCATAGATGCAAGCAATCTGATAAAGCCTGCTCTTTCACGGGGTGAGCTCCAGTGCTGCGGCGCGACAACTTTGAACGAATACCGTCAGATCGAAAAAGATGTTGCATTAGCACGGAGATTCCAACCCATCCTAGTCGAGGAGCCGAGCGTTCCCGATACTATCTCTATCTTGAGAGGAATTAAGAATAAATACGAAGTACACCACGGCGTTCGAATAACTGATAATGCTCTTGTTGCTGCCGCGACCTACAGCAATCGGTACATTACAGACCGGTACCTCCCCGACAAAGCAATTGATTTGGTTGACGAGGCAGCTTCCGCACTACGGTTACAACAGGAATCTAAACCAGATGCTATTCAGGAACTCGATCGGCAGATAATGACAATCCAGATTGAACTCGAATCTCTTCGAAAGGAGACCGACATCCCTAGCAAGGAGCGCAGAGAAAAACTAGAGGAATTGCTAAAAGGAAAACAAGATGAGGCTAAAAGGCTTACGGAAGTTTGGGACAAGGAACGCGCTGAACTCGACGCCATAAAACAAGCTAAGGAGGAATTGGAACAGGCAAGAGTCGACCTTGACCAGGCACAACGAGAAGGAAACTTCGCAAAGGCTAGTGAACTGAGATACTCGACGATTCCATCTCTCGAACAGAAATTACCACAAGAAGGTGTAGATGGCTCATCTACCACCCCAGATGGGCAAACTTTACTCCATGACTCCGTTACGGCGGATGACATCGCTGGTGTCGTCTCGCGAACAACGGGAATTCCGGTTAACAGGCTGATGGCGGGAGAGGTAGAGAAGCTGATCCACATGGAAGATACCCTCCGAAAATCCGTGCGAGGTCAGGACGAGGCACTCGAAGCAGTCGCAAATGCAGTACGGATGCAACGTGCTGGCCTCAGCGGCGAAAATCGTCCTCTAGCGTCGTTCATGTTTCTCGGACCCACTGGAGTAGGGAAAACAGAGCTCTGCAAGAAGATGGCAGAGTTTTTGTTTTCGACCGAAACGGCTGTCGTCAGATTTGATATGAGTGAATTCCAAGAAAAACATACCGTCAGCCGATTAATCGGTTCACCGGCTGGGTATGTTGGGTACGAGGATGCTGGGCAGCTGACGGAAGCCGTTCGCAGGAAACCATATGCAGTTCTGCTGTTTGATGAGTTCGAGAAAGCTCATCGTGACATCTCCGCCCTTCTACTCCAAGTACTGGACGAAGGTTTCCTTACTGACTCTCAGGGGCACAGGGTCGACTTTAGGAATACCCTAATTGTGCTTACATCAAACCTTGGAGCTGACTTCCTGGTCGGTGCTGAGCCCGTGGATGGAGATGAAATACCCCAAGATGTCAAGTCTGCAGTGATGGGAGTAGTTCAGTCCTCCTACCCACCGGAGTTTTTGAACCGCATGGATGAGTTTATTATCTTTAAGAAGCTTTCCCGTGCTGCTCTGAGGGATATCGTAGATATCAGAATCAAGGAGCTACAAGCCAGACTCGATGATCGGCGGATAACCTTGAGCGTTAGCGATGATGTTAAAAACTGGCTCTGCGAAAAAGGGTATGACCCTAGGTACGGAGCCAGGCCTTTGAATCGCCTTATTTCCAAACAAATCGGCAATCATCTGGCCGACAAGATCATTCGGGGGGAAGTCACGTCCGGCCAAACGGCCCAGGTCACCTTCAATGAAGACAAATCTGGCCTGGTTGTTTCTCCCTTGGAAAAGTAATAATACGCATATGAGCTTTGCTTTTAGGATTTGTATTATACCATATTTCACCTTGCATTTGTTTTTTCTTTTCTTTTCGATTTGGCGTATGAATTGGGTTCATATGTACGATATCGCTGGAGCATATATAATGACCATACTTCACTCTGTATAAAAGTATTTCGAGTCAAAAAGTTAGGATATCTTTATCAATATCATTTTCTGGTCCTCATGTACGGACCTTTTTTCCTTTCTATTTTTGATATTTCCATTTCAGGACAAGACTGGATGGAGGCTCTTACGTCGGCTTGGACCCAACAGAGTACATCCATCAGCACCTTGTCTATTTTCCCCACCAACATTATGGCGAAGAATTTCAGGGGACGAAGGGGACGAGGCAATTATCGTGGTCGTGGTGGTCGAAAATTCACTCGTGGCAAATCACAAAGCACACTTACCCCTCGCAGCGTACAGGCCAGTGCCTCGACGGTGCCATGCTCAAGGCAAACTAGTCTTAGCTTGCCCCCAGCCAATTTAACTACAGGCAGGTCAGTCAGTGAGGTAGCTGCGAGCAGCAATGGTGCTGTCCTTCAAGAGCTTGACGACGAGGAGCTCTCCCAAGTTATCATGGCCATAGATATCAAAGACCGTGGAACTGTCGGATGCAGCTACTATAACGCCCAAGAAGAAAAGCTATACTTACTTGAAGATATGGCGCGAGGCGGGAAAGATATTATCGACAAATGTAAGTATACACACCTCTCGATGTTGACAAGTCTTGAGTGGCTCTAACTATTATAGTGAAACTTGACGTTGAACCAACTGTGATATTACTATCTATACGTGCTGATCAGGATGAAGGATTGTTAAAACACAACGATTCAACCACTTCAGACACTGGTGAGTGGTTTTAATGCTCCTTATACATGTATACATATAGTGCTTAACTTTCGTATTTAGATTCAGAGTTCCAATCGCCGTACAGGCTTAATGTCCGTCCATCTCACGAATTCGGCTTCGAGAATGCGAAGATGGCACTCTGTAATTTAAGTATCTTTTCCGGAAACCCTGAGAGTGCCAAATTCCTCGTTCCAGGGAATGACTTATCTCATACTGAGGCTCCAGAGAGCGGTGATATGGACTTCACCGGATTCCAGGGGATGGTATTACAACTTTCTGGGGTTATTGACATGGAAAATACTGTTTCTATCGGATGTGCAGGAGCAATAATCATTTATCTACAGGGGAAACAATCTTCGACTTATCTCCAACAGGATTCATCTGCTAATCGGCCCCTTGGGATCGCAACTATTGAGACCCTCAGTTTAAAAGGAACCATGTTTATCAACAAAGATACCCTTGCATCGCTTCGAATAATGCAGTCAGAATCTCATCCAAATACCTTCAACCAAGGGCCGGGAAAGACGTCGTCGTGCTCAAAGGAAAGCCTGTCTCTATATGGATTATTTCACCATTTTGCACGCACGCCTCAGGGAAAAAGCCTTCTTAGACAGCACTTCATCCGCCCTAGTAGCAATTTGAGCATTATAAAGAACAGACATGATTTTATAGGTGTCTTCTCGAGGCCAGAAAATGAGCCGGCTTTGATCAGGTTAACTAAGAGTCTGAGAGGTGTGAAGAATCTGCGGCCTGTGATGATTCACCTACGGAAAGGTATCAGTACTGGAAGTGCAAAATTCAGAGGATTCAAACGCGTGGTGTGGGCTACAATACTTGAGGTAGGTCGACCCATCTAGCGCAAGCTGAATAGCACTACTGATTAATAGTGATAGTTCGCTTTTCATGCTATAGACATTCGTGAGGCAATCAGAGAGGTGGTAGGCGCTCGGTCTTTAGAACTATGCTCAACGGTTAATTCGACATCAAAAAGTAAACGAAACCAAGGCTCTAACAATATGGATAGGCACAAGCGAAGTTCGATTTATTGCAGCTCCAGCAGATTGGCAAGGCAATCCACAGAACTGTATGATATACTCTCAAAATACTCCTCCTCCACCTGACCTAACTTATTCAGGTGGACCTCCCAGCCTCCATTGAAGAGCATCGAACCGTGGTAAAACCAGGAGTAAATCAAGATTTGGACAAACTGAAGGAAACATACAACGGACTCGATGATTTGCTAAATCGAGTGGCCGTTAATATCGCGGCAACCCTCCCGGAAAACTTTGGCAATGAGATCAATGTCATATACTTCCCGCAACTTGGGTTTAACATTGCAATTCCCTTCGATACAAGTGGCCAACCTGTGTATACTGGTGGAAACGAAGAATGGATCCAGGTCTTTATTACTGAAAATAGGGCATATTTCAAAGACTACAGAATGCGCGAAATGGATGAGAAATTAGGCGATATATATAGCCTAATTTGTGGTCAGTGTTCCTATATGGGCAGTGAGAGTGGTTGCTAACGACCAGCGTAGAAAAAGAGATAGAGGTTGTGTACGAGCTGGCTCAGGAGATTTTGACATATGAAAAAATGCTCGTGGAAGCATCAGATATATGCGGAGAGATCGATAGGCACCTCCCCCACCCCTAAGTTTTATCAGCCACTTGGAGCGCTAATTGATATCTAGCCTTCTGGCCCTGGTTCAAGGCGCGGTCTTGTATAAACTTGTACGGCCGCGTATGACAGATGATAATGTTATCTCGATCAAAGGGGGGCGGTGAGGCATGAAAAGCACATGTATTATTCATGCAGATGGCTAATTTTCTACTAGACACCTTCTCCATGAAGCAACAGTCCCATCTTATGTTCCAAACGACACGTTTCTTGCTGGTGGTAATGGAAGGGCGGATCCCGATAAATCCCCCAGCGAAGCCGAATCAACCATAGACGAAAATCAAGGCCCTAGTATGCTATTGTTGGCCGGGCCAAACTATTCCGGGAAGAGTGTATATATGAGCCAGGTAGATTCGTTGACCTAGCGTAGGATATGCTTATATACTAACCTCTATAGGTTGCCCTGATAGTCTACATGGCTCACATTGGGAGGTAATTTATAGAACTCTTGCAAATCTATCATCGATGCTGACTATTGTATAGTTTTGTCCCTGCAGACAGTGCTACCATTGGACGAACCGATAAGATACTGACCCGAGTAACAACTAGGGAGACAGTTTCAAAGGCAAGGCAAGGCATAGCGCTTGATTTTGAGTTGTGATATGTTGACTGATAGCAACAGATCCAAAGTACATTCGCCAATGATATGCAGCAGATTGCTTTTGCACTAAGCCATGTTACGAACAGGAGTCTCCTTGTCATAGACGAGTTTGGGAAAGGAACGAATTCAAACGGTGAGCCCTCGTCCTTTTCATAAACGGTTACTTTTGATAACCCGAATGTAGACGGAGCCGGTCTCGCTTGCGGTTTGTTTGAATACATCCTGAGCTTGGGCAATGAGCGCCCAAAAGTTGTAGCGGCCACCCATTTTCACGAGATATTCGAAAACGGATTCATTACTCCAAGACCAGAACTAGAGTTTGGATACATGGAGGTCCGGGTTGACCTTGCAGCTGAAGAGTTCGAGGACCAGGTCACGTATCTCTACAAGTTGAGTAGTGCCGGCATCGTGCATTGCTGCTCCCTGGCTAACTGGTTTTCGCAGTTTTCGAATAGGGCGCAGCAATGCCAGCTTCGGAACAAGGTGACTAAAATATATTGATCTATATTTTATCTTCTTTGACATCAATTGATCTGACCCACTATCCCAGTTGCGCTGCGAGAAATGGAATTGATCCTGTAATAGTCACTAGAGCAAATGAGATCGAAAAGCTTGCCCGCCAAGGGGAGGACCTCGCAGCCGTATGCGCGAAACTAACGACCCGGGAGATGAACGAGCTTGAGGAAGCGGTATGAACACTCCTTTCTTATAGTTACTTCCAGCCTCCAGTATGCTGGGCGTTTGCTAAATGGGCGCATTCTAGGAGGGCCTAGCAAGAAGGTTCATATCGGTGGACTTTTCAAGCACACCTCTCAACCCTGGTGGACAGGAATCCACAGAGGCCATGTCTATGCTCACTCGGATCATGGAGAACATTGACGACGGAAGGATGATATGTGAGGTTTGATTGGTATTGTATTCATTAACTTTCCTTTTCTATTGTCAGGTCCATCATACATCCATATGATAATTTGTGCTTTTATAATTTGACACTCTTCACCAGGTTCTTCTTGATACCTGTCAGTTCTCCACCGTAGCCACCCCGGCTCTCGCCTCCCTTGTAAATAGCCTTCATACTTCCAAGCTTCTTTTTCTTCGATTCGAACTTCTTCCTCTTCTTCACTCTGGGATTTCGGACGTCCTTATTTCTCTTGGGTGCCAGCCCCTTATTTTTCTCGATCGCATAAGTGATAGCTCGTTTGCCGTCGGGACCAATCTCCTCCTGTATTTCAACCCTGCCTCCCTCGCGAGCGGCTTCCGCCTGCGCTTCAGCTAGCTTCTTTTTGTTTGCCTTCTTCTCATTAGTGCGCGAAGTGACCATGTCATAGTAATCGTCACTGTTAGCCCCGTCTTCTTCGCCCCTAACCTGTCTGGCGATCTTGCGATCGTCCTCGTCACTATCATTTCCAAGCCGTTCATCTTCGTTGGCTTCCTCTCTTCCTCTCCTTTGTGCCTGGGTATTCAAGCGTTCCTGGCGGTCTCTTATTCGCTCTCTATATGGCAAATCAGTGTCTCCACCTGCATCCCTGCCAGCGTTATCACGCTTATTAGACTTTTGCACAATCTGCGATGTGTAGAAGCGTAAAGATTTCTTCTTCTTTGCCTTTTCGGCTGCTTCATATGCTGTGAGGTTCGTTTCGTCACCGAAATCAGAGTCATCATCATCTCGCTGGAGTGCTTTTCGAGTAGATTTCGTTGTGGCCGTATTGTCCTGTTCCAAAAGATTAGACAGCTCCTGCAGACCAAGTTCTGTCTTATTAAGCCTTTCAGCACGCTGGACTTCTGCAGCCGCTTGTGCTTTTTCAAGCGCTCTCTGTGCCTTAGTTTTCTTCGGTACCGAATCTAGGGCCTTTTCGCGAGGCTTCTTGGTTACTGATGCCTTTTTGGGCGTCGTAACCATTTCTTCAGGCTCGCTTTCGGACTCTGAAATCTGGTCGTTATAGCTGATATCGGGCTCGCTGAGGGCATTGACATCATCCCATTGTTTTCGGCAGGACACCAGGACTTCCATAATTTTGTGCTTGCGCAATTCAGCGGGGGCGATTGGAAGACAGTTGCCTTCCGCTTTGCGGGCTGGAGATGTCAAAATCACAAGGTACATGCTGATAACGGCGAGATAGGTGGTGAGAGCTCGGAATTTAACAACGGAGAGGGGGATGTGTTCGTCTTCTTCGTCTTCCTCGCCCCAAGCAAGCTCAGCCGCAGCGGAGAGTTCCTTGTGCAAAGGCTGGAGGCGCGTGAAGTCTTTGAGGAGTGGTTCGAATTCGGGATATCGTAATTTCATGATCTTCAATTTTTCCTCCTCAGACATCTTATCTGAAATTTGTAGTTCGGGGAGGACTTCGGTCACGGTCTTCTCGTTTGAGTCGTCATCTCCTCCCTCGCCGGCCGCTAGCCATTCGGATTCGTCGAACCCAAAATCCGCATCTGCCATGGATTCTAGCTTCTTTTGCTGGAGTCGCATTGCTTCCGCCTCTTCTTCTAGAGCATCGGCCTCCGATTCAATATCGTCCGCATTGTAGTAATCCTTTTTAGACGTGCCCCAGCCCTCCATCCCTTCTTCATCTCCAGAAGCAGCTTTGTCACCTTCTATGGAATCCGGACTCAGGCCTTCACGGCGGCGCGATTTCGACAACGAGGCTTTCTTAGCAGCGTTATAGCCCTCTTCTTCCTCTTCGTCGTCCTCGTCCAGCTCGTCGTCAATTTCATCATCGGATTCAGACTGGTATGCGTGGATCTCTTCGTCTGACTGTTCTAAAAATCTTTCTACAAAGAGATTGCAAGTTAGCTAGTGATCCTAGCAATAGTTCAAATTGATACCAACCATCCTCTTCCAGCTTCCGCCTTCTCTTCACATCCGGGCGCTCTTCGAGCAAGATATGATCCCGGCCAGCTTCAAATTCGTCTGCCGAGTCCATGAACGTCTCGGTTGCGGCGAATTTTGTTTTCTCATCGCGAACAGGCTCTGGCTTCGCAGAGCCACGCACCTTTCTTTTCTTAGCCATTTTTTATAATATAAATCTGTCGCAATGCAAACTCGCAGTCTTATCCGAAATGTTCGACTTGCGCTATCTACCAGAAAAAAATGTTAAAATACGCCATACATACCAGTACATGCCAAGATATACTGGCGCTAGTTCGTAACGGGAAAGGTGTGTAGATTTTATCTGATCCAGAACCTTGCATACTTTCTTTCTTTCTAGGGGCTTTTTGCTTAGCTGCTGCTGGAGAGCTTGGAGATAGAATGCGCTTGACTTGATAATAGCTTCTTTCTTCGTGGATATGACCAGAGCAACATAAAGCTGGTGCTGTAACTGAAAGCGCGAGTTTGAACTGATAGCTGCTCTTGGTGTTTATATATTGCCTCCTCCCTTTTCCAGGTCTCAAGAGCTCATAGAAGGTGCATCCGCCGCTGGTTTCTGTTTATCCCTATATATTTATATATTTCTGGCTCTTTGTGATCTTCTCAGATGTTATCCTCAGCACTTCAAATAGCCGCAGCTTTGGTTTCATCCACTCTTTTCGCGTATAAACTTGCGACCATGCTCGGGCTCACTTCAAAGAACCGCTTTCCCGTGGAGGGACGGGTATGTCTTCTCAATGAATTATCGATGAATGCTTAGTAGTGTTGCTAACTACCCTTTAGGTCGTCGTCATTACCGGTGGCTCGGAGGGAATGGGTAGGAGTGTCGCCGTCGAGCTGGCCGGCAAAGGTGCACATGTCGTGATTATTTCTCGCACCGTATCTAAGCTCAAGGAAGCAATCGACATTATCAGAGTATGTTCAACCGGCAAGATGTTATTATAATTGTGGTGCTTACATTTTTATAGGCTTCTGCAATCAACCCGTGCCAACAGAAATTCCATTACATCAGCGCTGATTTGACCGATGCAAAGGAGGCAGAGCGCGCTATTGCAGAGGTCGTTGAATGGAATAACGGGCATGATCCCGACATCGTCTGGTGTTGTGCTGGAAACTCCCACCCGGCATTTTTTATCAATACCCCTCCCGAGATATTGAAATCTCAGATGGACACTATCTACTGGACTGCGGCTTTTACTGCTCATTCAACTCTTAAGAGATGGTTAACTCCTTTGGACCCGACTCGGCAGATTGATAATCCTTCACCCCGTCATATCATTTTTACTTCGTCAGCCGTTGCATTTGTACCTATCAGTGGATATGGGCCATATACACCAGCTAAAGCTGCAATGCGAGCTTTGGCAGATACCCTTGTCCAAGAGGTCGAAGTCTACAACGGCGCCAGAAGCAATCGGCGTAACCATGCTCCATCTGCTGATGTGAAGGTTCACATTGTGTTCCCGATGGGCATCCTTTCACCTGGCTTCACGAACGAGCAACGAATCAAGCCAGAACTAACCAAACACTTGGAGGAAGCGGATAAACCCCAAACCCCAGAAGAAGTAGCCCAAATTTCGGTGAAGGGACTTGAGAGGGGCGAATATATGATTACAACCATGCTGGTGAGCTCGCTCATGAAGGCAAACGCAATGGGGGCCAGCCCGCGAAACTCCATCATCCGCGACACGGTTTCGAGCTGGGTAAGCAGCGTCGCATTTCTCCATGTCGTTCCAGATTTGACACGCAAAGCCTGGCGCTGGGGACGGACTTATGGTATTCCACCGCATCCAAACAGTGCACAATCTTGAATTCAATGCTTCAAGAGCTCCTTCCTTTGACCATGTGGATGGTAAAGTCTTTCCCTTATTTTTCTCTGTACCTAGAATTACCCCCAATAGTGAATTACTGGAGCCTCGAATGAGCCACCCGATTTTTTTAACTACCATGATACCATTCCAAGTAATTGCCTGGTGATAAGTGGTTGATATCCAAATTATAGAAGGTGTTGGTCCTGTGACTTGGTCACCCGCCTATCTTTCCTACAAGGGATAGAAGAGTCCCAGCGCTGACTTTCTTTCGACGTCCACCTTCAACCTCCTTCACACCACTTCGTGAACCTCCCTGACAGCCTCAGCTCTACATTAAACATCGCCTGGCTTGAAGAAACACTAGTATATCCTCCAAGATTCTTAGCAAGATGCGTTCGTTCCTTGTCGCATGGTTTTTGCTCGTGCTCTCTGTTTCTGGCATTTTTCAAGAGCCCAGAAAGGATCAGTATAGCTTTGCTTTACCTAAGATCAACGATGATGATGCTCTTAAACCAGTTGATATCTGCTGGGAAGAACTAGCCTGCTCCCTCAAACAGATCGAGGCAATGGGAATGACAGACCGAGTGCAATTCATGAAGTACATGTCTATGCATAAACTCGTTCCATTGGCCTCGGCTGATCAGTTCCAAGCAGTCGAAGGAGTGATGGATTTCTTTATAAGGAAGGGACTAGCTAATCAGGGAACGTGGCTCTCTTTGATGAATGCGGCAGCTGTTGAAGCAATCCAACGTGGAGCAGCTGTTTCACTCGGCTTGACGGATAATGCAGGAGACAACCCTGGGGCCCCGATCTGGGTTCAGTTTTTCTATCAACAAAAGGAGGGTATAATGAATGATCGTGCGGTATGAGTACTCCGC